>JAWWEQ010011807.1:0-40753 GCA_035583055.1 Torymus tubicola | reverse complement strand
TGTTTTGACTAATAACGTAAATTTTGAGCGAATTTAACGTTAAAAAGTGGAGGGGACGTTTGGAGGCGGAAAAGACGTCGACGAAAATAACGGTGGAGGGCGCAATGGAGGGACTACGTTCACATATAACGCTTACGTCTATATAATATAGGGAGATATATATATATATATTTTTACGTACGAACAAACGAAGACAAATCCTTCACAGCCTGGGCGGCGAACTTTTCGATGGCTTCGTTCAAAAATGTAGCTTTGGCTATTCCAGTACTGAGAACTAAGGCCGCTGCGTGAGTCTGTAATTACAATATGTGTGTGTGTAAAATAGTATTATTATATAGCTATATCTTTAGGGGCTATTAAGAAATTCTTGAAATGATGTCGTGTGTCTCGGTTTCAAATAATTAAAATCAATTTGACACGTAATATTTGAATAACCGCATTATCTTAGAATCCCTGAAGTTTTAAACTTGATTCCCGTACGTTATAACGACCATAGCTATTGTGTCACCCACCTGCTTGATGAGAGTCTCGGTGGGCGCGACGTTCAGCAGATGTGTTCTTCTGTTGCACGCCCTAACGCTCTTGTCGAAAAGGCCCCGACTGCTATAGTACATGTCGAGCACCTGGGACAGCCTGAGCTGGCCGAGCTTGACGTACTTGGGCACCTCGTTCGCAAGGATGAGACCATCGAGGTCGCCGCGTATCTCGGCTGCTGTCATCTGCAGATTCTCGTTGCTGTTGAGGAAGTAGTAGAGCGGCTGGCCCGTTGAGTTCCAGTTACCGTCAGCGCCCAGACTGAAACGGCCCGGTTGCTGCGGGCCCTGCGCTAAAGCTACTTCCGCGAGGTCGCCTAAATTCGAGAGGTGCGCGACTCGTTAGAAAAAACTTTTTTCTTTACTTTCTTTAAACGTATAGTAAAATTTTTTGACGTTGACAAAATTCTTTAACTTTCTTGTCTCTCTATATGTATATAGTAGCATTAGCATATACAGATGAAAACAAATTTCCAGTTAATTTTTTGCTGTTGCAAGAAAGTTAAGGAGTCAATCCCGTATAGCAGTAATTAGTGCATTCAAACTAGCTTATGTTGTTTATTCTGGGATTAATCGTATGGTAATTTATACAAGCAATTCTTTTTTATTACTTGTTTTCTCATATGTCATTGTAGATTAGAAAGAAACTTGGGAAAAATATAAAAAATTAACATTGTCATTTATGATAACGACTAAGTATATACATTTAGCTTTAAATGTTTTAATTATTAATTGAACATTGAAAGTTATAACGTATCAAACCAGGCGCTAATTTTCTACTTTTCTATATATTATATACCGAATGAAAGTTGATCGCATATATATAATTACATTTTAATTATGCCTTTTAATATTACATTTATATAAGCAATTTGATTATAATGAACAGTAACAAAATTAAAAATTGAAAAATTTAACGTATCAAGTATGTACAAATATAAGATCGTGAATCTCTCAAGTTTTTAAAAAATGCGTATATACTGTTTGAAAAAGATTTTTTCCGTCACATTGAAAACTGTATATCCATTTATTATACATCCAGACGTAGACTCATGTGTATTATAATGTGAGCCGTTAACGGTAATAGTAATGAAAAGGACATACCGGCGAGAGTGGCGAGGAACTTGGGATCGAGGCTGGCCTCGGCCGGATAGTCAACGACGCGCTGCTCGAGCTGCTGTCTTATCAGATCGCCGACCCTTATCATCTGTGGCTCCAGACCAGCAGCAATGCCGGCGAGTAAAGAGCCGCCCGACACTGCGCCCCACCTATCGATACCCGATGGAAGCAAGAAATACATACAGGTATATATATTAGGCATGTGGTGCTGGGAATGCAGTTTCGCGATGCGAGTTATGGTTGGTATTTCCGCTGAGAGAAGAATACAATCGCAGCTTTTTCTTTGGGATGTGTAGAATATAGGATCAGTGTGTATATTTTTCGTACTGTACACCAACTTAACAGCGTCAATATCAAGTAGAGCGAGTAGCGCGTCTAAATCTTACGTACCGTCGCGTGCCATGAATAAAAAAAAGGTCGAATACGATATGCTATAGTTTTCATATAACATTTGAAAATGCTTTAAATTTAAAGATCATTAGATACTATAGTTTTTGAACATTCTTTTGGCCTACTTTGCAAGATTTTATGCAATTGCAAAAAAAGTAGATATTTTAAAAAAAAAAAAAAAAAGAAAAATGAAAAAAGAATTATCTAAATATAATCGTGACAGTATCACATATATACGTAATCTACGTTAATCATGAAGCTAACTTACGGTGTTTTAACGACG
Organism: Torymus tubicola; assembly: GCA_035583055.1. NCBI lineage: Eukaryota > Metazoa > Arthropoda > Insecta > Hymenoptera > Torymidae > Torymus > Torymus tubicola. The sequence goes on along the minus strand of JAWWEQ010011807.1, from coordinate 38,428 downwards.
CCGTTCTCGGTCGGACAGCGACTGAGCGGCGGCAGCTGGGTGAGTCGTGCGCTGCTCGGGTGTTTGGACGGCAGCGCCGGGTACATCGAGTTCGGGTCCACAAGGTCGCCCTTCGTCATCATCTCCCTGCAAATCGCCGGATCATTATATACATAGATAATTATTAAGCTTCAAAGTTTATGTTTATAGTTATGCGAAAAGGGCTTACAGTTGTTCGGGCGACAAGGTCTCGACGTCATCCTTGACGCCTCCCGTCTTGGCGGGCACACTTCTGTAGTACCGCCTGTACGCGTAGTTGGCCGCCTTGCAGACGCGCGCCTCATCGCCGCGCTCGTATATGTCGATGCTGCTCGATATCATATTGTGCAGCGAGCACTAGAATATAGACAAACTGTCAATTGAATAACGTTGATTGGTGCTGGAAACAAGCTCTATGCTGAGATATTATAATACGTACACGCTCGAGGGCGGAGATACTTTCGTTGGGGAAAGTGGCAGCGTTGCCGGGAACGACGCGCAGCGTCTGCGCGTGGCGGAAGAATTGCAGGCCCAGCGGGGCGTACGGCATTATGCCATTCTGGGGCTTTACCTCCGGGTTCTTGACAATGCCGTCCTGGCGGAAGCTGTAGAGTGGTGAAGGTGATGCGTTAGTTTTTTCATGCTTATATGCGCCCGTGTGTGTGTGTATGTGTGTGTGAGTGGTTCAATGGACCAACAAATTTGAGAGGAGAGTTGGAAAGTATATGTCATCTGTCAGCTAGGTATTGCATCAGTCTTATATGTCTGAACTCCATATGTTTCATTGACTAATTTTAGTCAAATTAATCTTGGACGTGAGTTTTTTAATTGAAAAAAAATTCGTCAACGGTCAAGTAATTTTAATTTCTTACTAGTTATTAAGCAATGGTAAAACTTCGTAGAATAAAATTTCGAAAAATTCTCTGAATCGATATACTTGTATCTATCATTCAATATTTACAAGCCCTTTACCGCGTTCCGCTTGTCTCTCATTCTCGCGGCGCGCGTTTTTTGTTTGAGCGTCTACACCTGCCGGAACTTTCTGTATGAGTCATTGACACGACATGGTCGCAAGTGTGTATATGAGCCATTCTACAGAAAAACGTACGATTTACAGTCCAAAAACGGAGACCCGTCATTTTTGGGGGCATACTTACCAGACAATTTTTTTTTTCATTCTTTAGGACATTACAAATGAAATGGAAAAGGGTACCAAGTCGGAACCATGTGCCAACAATTAGTTACGGGCTAACTACTGATAATGAAAAAATGACTAAAAATAGCTATAGTTTGATCCAAAGTAATTCTATTAATAACAACTCAATATGAAATTTGGAAAAAAGAAAAAAAACTAGAGAACGAGCGCTTTCCAAATCTTTTTTCAGAATTAGAAAATGTTGATTTCTTAAAAAATTACATGAGTTTGAAGTTGAGCTCGAAACTGACGAAAAATGGTGCCAAAGGGAGAATTTGGAAAAAACCATCGAATTCGTACACGATTACAGTATTTCGTGATTTTGCTATCATTTTTGTCAGTTTCAAGCCCAACTCCAAACTCACGTAACTTTTGAAAGAAACAACATTTTCTAATTCTGAAAAAAAGATTCGGAAAGCTCTCGTTTTCTAGTTTTTTTTCTTTTTTCCGAATTTCATATTAAGTTGTTATTAATGGAATTATTTTAGATCACACTAGATCTATTTTTAGTCAATTTTTCATTATCAATAATTAGCCCGTAACTAATTGTTGGCACATGGTTCCGACTTGGCACCCTTTTCCATTTCATTTGTAATGTCCTAAAGAATGAAAAAAATTTGTCTGGTAAGTGTGCCCCCAAAAATGACGGGTCTCCGTTTTTGGACTGTAACTCGTACGTTTTTCTGTAGAATGGCTCATATATGTATGTGCAGATCGATTAAAGACTCGTTTACAGTAAAAATTTTTACTTCCCAAATAAATATTTTCGATCAATTTTCGGAATCTTTACTGTGGTTAATGTGTGATGAAAATTTCTTTGGACATGTGTATTCATACCGGTGCAACAGCGCGGATGACAATTGACGCAGATCCATGTTGAGCGAGGGATAGTCCTCGATCTTGCGCACGATGGCAATGAGGGTCTGCAGATTCTGCGGCAGCAGGTTCCACTTCTCGTACAGGTCGCCTTCGTAGCATTTTATCAATGAGGGCGACAGATTCTTTATTGCATTCTCTTGGCATTGCACGCCTACAACTTAAGCAATAATAGTTTTCACGTCTCGTGGAAATATAAAAGCTAATCGGTTTTTTAGATCGAATTGGTATTTAGTCAATTGAGAATAATAGTGGCTTTTAAGGACAGCAACAGATGTAAATTTTAATGATAATTAGTCATTGAATGTTACTGCATAACAAGATTTTCTGATGCACAACATGTGCATCTGACGTAACGTATTTCGTTCTCCAGACCGCCTACGCGGACAATCTTAAATTCTTTTATCGTACTTTTAAAGAATAACTATGTTAATAATTGTAGACAATTTTAAAAGGTAACATAGATATGTTTATTTTTAACTTTTAATATTTTTTTCAACAACAAATTTATAATTATAGTTAATAATAACATGGTGCAGCAATGTTATATAATTTTCAATGTCAATGAAATATTGACGATAAACTAAAATGCCGTCAACCATAATTTTGTTACATATATTGACCGAATAAAATTATCCTGGCGTAATCATTTTTTCTCAACCTGTCATACGTACGATACACTAAGTACACTTTATAAAAGATTATACCTATCTAATTTTTCAGCTTATCTAAGATTTCCTGTATATTCGTATAAACGGGGGAGTAAAAAAAGAGACCTCAATTTCGAGTTCGTTGCACCTTACCAATAACTCTTTTTCAGGGCTACGTTATCAACGAATGTCTTTCAGAAATTATTAACAACAACCAAGCGTTGCGTACTCATTGCGGAAGTGCAAAATTGTACTATGTACCGAGACAGCTGTATTAATCGACGATGAATCACTCGTCGTCGATATCAATTTGAGAGATGGTGTGTTATTTCGAGCCAAATTTTCGACACGTAGAATGCATTTTCGGCTATATTATACTATTTATTATTATCACAAGAAAAAACTTGGATCGATCAACGGCTGTAAACCAAAATTTATAGACTAAATGTATAGACAGTTGTATTATTTGATTAACCGAATTTTTTCTTACCGTAAATCAATGTCCACTAAGTTGTAATAAAATCGTTTTACGCTCGAGGTGAAAAACGCTTAAATCTGCAAGCAAATTTGACACGACACACAATTACTCAATCTGATAAGCGAGTTTTACTCAATCTTGAAGTAATATTAATTTAGAAGTTGTTTTTGTTTGCTGCGTTAAGATTTTAAGTTACTTTAAGTAAAACTACAGCTGTCTTTATTTACAAATTCTAGCTACATTTTACGAGTGTATTCTGTCAAATTGGGTTTCAGACAAATGGTTTTTACGAAAGTATCCCGAATCGCTTACAGGTGTTCCTTACAGGTGCATGACAAATGGTTGTGACGCATACCAGTTATCGCATCTCGCCAAATCAGTAAATAGAGTGCGAACTACCTCGAACCTACAGGTTTTTTAACAACGCCCAACCAGATCGTGCTAGATTTTGCACGTTTTTGCAGAACGAAGTTCCTACCTATGAATCACTGCTATCTGACCAGCCGGTAAAAGCACCTCAATTCAACTCACCCAGCAAGCAGACTAGTAGCACCGGCACGGCTGCGAGTCGGCACGACTCGCTCCAACTCGTCATCTTGATTCTGAAGCACTTTTGTTTCTCGAGACAACGAACCAATTTGATTTATCAAAAGAGTAGGATCACACTACGCGCACATCACCAGCGACGCGGTGTGCGTCGGTCCGTAAAAAAGACTGACTCGTCGTCGTCGACGTCGTCCACACCTTGCCGCATAAAATATATTCTCATCGCCGGCGGTAGGGCGGCACACGCATATATGTATAGATAAGATACCGCGAGCGCTATCTCTGCGAGAGAGTACAACCTGCGCTCTGTGTAAGCCCATGTGTGTTATATATGTATATAACTATACGGCGCACGCGGGAGTGCGTGTCTGTTTGGTTCACCTTTTTTTGAAACAGAGAGAGAATGAAAAGAGAGACAAACTCGAATGGAGTTTGGGTGTGAGTGATGATGGGTGCGGAGGATTTGAGAAATTTTTGGGAGAAAACGGATACCGGGTTTTTGTTTGCGTAAGACAGAAGAAAGGAAACAACATTTAACGACATTATAGTAATAACTTCAAGTTAATTGAATGTTAACTCTCAGCCAATCAATTATTTTTCAGTTTTATCATGATTCTCATGGTATTTATTATCGTAATTGTCTGAAAATCGATAGTATATGATAAGAGGAGAAATTTACGTGTACCGCGTAAGTCTAAAACATACCACATTCAACCCGTACAACCGAGCTAACGCAGACTTTATTATATGGTTTATCAAAAGAGGAATTCGTATATTTATTTTATTCTCGGTGTTCGATTGCGCGCCATGTATACACGCGAGCACGGGGATTTCATCAATTGTACGCACATGCAGCTGTCGTTTTTATCAGATAAATTTGTATTGTTATACGGTGTGCAGGATGTGACCGCGATGAACCGATTCGTTTAAAAAACTGCATATTCCTTTGACGTTGACGCTATAGAGGATTTTCCTTCGACGAACTGTATGTAATGATGGATATTACTTAATCGATAAAAATCTGACAAGTCAAAGTTGCTGCTGGTGAATCAAGGGTGACTAACTCAATTGAATTTAGCATTAGCGGATGATCATAGTGTTTGGCTATATATGATATATATATATCTTTTTATCGTATATATTCCATTAAATTTTACTCATAACCAGTGTTGGTGAGTAATGCTTGAGTAAATAATTTAGTACTAGTCTTTGCTATCACACACTCAAGAATGTACTATACCGTGGTATACGCAATATAGACGTGCAGATATAACGTTTGACATTTCTTGTAAATTTTTATTTATTATATAATGGCTTTTACGTGCTGCAAAATCTTCCCAAGATTTCAAGTGATCATAACATCATAACTTTTTGAGTACCAAAGTGTTTTGTATGATTTATATAAATAATTAGTTATGTCAAACTAAATTGAAGAGCAGTTCTTACAAATTGTATTTGGGCTACTTAAGTATAGCGATATCTTAAAATGATAATTAAAATTAACATGGAGATAACAATTTTTACTATGGAATCACTTTAAATTTCTGTAGAATTAAGTAGGTTTTATAATAATAGTTTTTTACAAAAACATTTATTTAAAAAAAAAAAACAAAATATTTTTTATTTACAAACTTGTAAAAAAACAACAAGTTTGTTCCAACACTTTCACCCAAACCCACGGATGCACCCGAAAACGCTGTAGGAAAATCGCGCGCGCGCACCTCTCATCCACACCTGCGCGCCACCCATTCACCCACACCTTCTTCCTATCTTTCTCACACTCGCGCGCGCCTCGCCAATAATTGGGCCACGCGCGCTTTCACAATCACACATACGCGCACATACTCTTCCAGCGGTAGCTTATCTTATCGGATGCGCAAGCGACCGAGCGAGCGCCAGGGAAAATATCGGGCGAGCCATCTTGACTTACTCATGCGCGCCCGGCCGACTATTTTTTCTCCAGTGGGCACTCGCGAGTGAGAAAGCGACAAGTGCGAAGCTACAGGGGTTTGCGCGTATGTGAAGGAGATGAGGGAGAATGGGAGCGAAAAGGAAGCTCGTGGTCGTCATGTGGCTCGTGGTGATGATTTTGGTGATCGTTGGTAAGTGAATCGGTTTGAGTTATTTTTTTGCGGGCGGGGGTTTCAAAGTCCAACAGTCGGTGGAAAACATTGGTGCATTGTTTGAGGTATGAACAGCGTACGATATTGTGACTTTATTTTCGTCTTTCTTTTTTTTATTCGGGTAAGAAGCCTTAATTAAGAACATGTGGCATTTCATTCAATTTTTAGGTGAAATAGTTTTAGTTTTTCAAATCAGAGCTTCATAAAATATATTTGTTTCTTAAAGAAGTGTTTTCTCTTTGATTGACAATTCTTGTATCAATTTGTTAGGCATATCCAGCTAAGAACCTCTGCAAACTGGTATCATAGTGCGATAGTGTAATTTAACCACCAGACAAAAATCAACGCTTGCATTTTTATCAAAGCAAATTAAGCTCATAGATTACAAGCAAAGTATATCCAATTTTTTCAAATGTGAAATAATCTATAATTTCGAGCTTTTGACAAATTTATCGCTATAGTCAACACTTTGTCTGTTACTTCGTAAATACGTCTGGAATTCATATTCAGCAATGCAAACACATACACATCCATCCAAGTTAATGGTTTTGATAAATTATAATTATTTTTTCAGAAAACAATATTGTCGAGAGTTATAGAACTCTGCCAGAAAACCTACGAGAATGTTATTCGAACGATGGTGTATTTATTCCGGACTTACCCTTGAATTTAAGGATTGTCCTAGACATCCTCAGAAAGGTAGAAAGGCACACAGCTTCGTCTATGTCTATGAGGACTTTAGCTTCAGCTTTGATCAAAAGGTAATATAGATAAATAAATATCAGAGAAGTTTATCTCAAGTATTAAATATTGTGATAGAAGAGAATAATAACAAGAATTTATAACAAAAAAATAGTATTGATGAAAATCTCAAATAACAAATGAATTTTGAAAATTTAATAAATTTAAAGCTCGTAGTCTTTTCACCTCGCCCTACACAATTATGAAAATCATAAACAATCAAAATGCCAATTCTTCACTAACGTTATTGAGAATATCTCATTACTTTTTAATCGTTTAACGATAACCTTACTATAATTTTTTAATAGAGTTTTCGTAATCATAATTTTCTTCTGATAAAAATGTAAATTTCATCAGTTTATTGAAGTTACAATCTGTAGTTTCAATTTATTAACTAATTATGTAGTTATGCGTACAACGTGGTTATATAAAGATGGAATATTTTATGCTATCCTTACTGTTTTTGTCTCCTTTTATTTTGTATTTTATATAATTTTTTCATTCTTTTCTATCTTTTAAATCTCGACCTAGAGCCCGTTCAATAAATAAATAATCAAATTCTCAATATTGTCCATGCAGATTCAAGCTGGACGGCATCAAGTACTCGCCGCAACTGCTCGCTCGCCCGGACGTGCTGCGTTTTGCCGCTTGGGGCTCGCAGCGAGCGCGTAACCGGATCGTAGAGCGGCTTGTGCCCGGTGACGCAAACATCTTTCCCGACGACATCCTCACCCGCGATGAGCGGTGCGTCTTACACTTTGCCCTGTCCAACACGATATGGGATAAGTTCAAAAACGGCGAGGAGGAGTTTTGCAATCCACCGCCGACCGAGAAATTCGCCGGATCTGTGCCGTACAGGTACTGGTATATTGTTTTTTGCTTTCATTGGAATTCCAAGTCTCTGTATAGTTAACTAGTTATATGGACAGAGCATATTAAAATTTTTCGAGAAGGCGAACTATTATCAATTCTATTGTTGGTATTGGCCGTTATATTACTTTTCTAGGTAAATTTACCTAGAAAATTTTGAAAGAAGAGGCCCCCTTGAAGCCGAGGCCCGGGGCTATGACCCCCTGTAGTCCCCTGGTATATCCGGCACTGTTAAATCGAAGGGCCCGCTGTTAGATCGACTATTCTGTAAATTATTTTTACAGAATAATGAAACTAGATTTGGTTACTGTCATGAGTTTTGACATAGTTGCAGACAAATGATTTATTTTAATCCTAAATTTTTGATGATATGATGATTGATAATCCTAAATTTGTGATTTTTGATTAGGTTCAATAAAGTGTTTCAAAATTCTCTAATACTTCACTCTTTGTGTATCGGGCTTATCAATTATATATCATATCGCTATAAGTAAAAATAGGAGAAATAATACGCGGTCACAAAGTTTATTTAATAAAGAAACACACATTATGTATATATCTATATTTCATGTTAAGATTTTAAAATGTTTGTTCTTTTTCTATCCCTTCTTTACATAATTATCTTTTATTATCTGATTAGTTTAGAGCTCAATGATCTGCATTTTTATCAATTTTAGAAGAATTTGCGCGTAAAATTACAAGCGCAATGCCCTACTACAGCATCTCATATCACACAATCGTTCTACCCAATCATGTTCCCATTCGATCCGCAAGCGCCGAAAAATTACACAAAGGAAGCACCCACACGCTCTAACTTTCACATAACCTAGGCAGATCATTCACGCCAAACGTAGACCGATGCCCCAAGGAATCCGGCGTGATCCTCACGCCCTTCGGTACCGTAGCCCTAGGCTCCGTCATCTCGGCAATCGCCGCCGCGCTCGAGCCTCAGATCGTCAAGACCCGACTGCTTCTGACGATGCCCGTCGACGACGATGGGAGCAGCAACTCTGGGATACAGGGACGTGGCCTGCCCGATGACGAGGAGGGCGACGAAGAAGTGGACTTTGTCATGCCCAAAGAGAGGATGAACGCCAATAGGTCCATGTGGCTCGAGTCCGCGAAGATTGCCGATACGCAGATCGATAACGTATGGATTGCGACGGTTTCCGGTGAGTGAAAAATTGTTTTTATTTTAACAAACTTGCATATTGTCTAACAAAGATAATATGTTAACATAATTTTCTCACTTTCGGCTGTGATTATATTTTTAAAGCCAAAGTAAATGTTGATTTGGCCATGAAAAATACTGAATATTATTAATGGTTTAATAGAAACTTGGTAAACGGGTACGCCTTGGTAGTTTGCAGTCGAGTAAAATTGCACAAGCGTGATTGCTGCTGAGCGTGCCAATTTGCGGCAAATCAAGTTCTAAGAGATATTACTGATGATTTGCTAATCAGCTATGATTAAAAGTTAAAAACATTCCAGGTAGTTTAAGGCTATCGGAATCTCGCCAATAATTTTTAATGTCCTTTTATTATGTTTTTATAAACCTTAATTTACTTACCTCAGTGAATACCTTGGCAACATTTTCAAATCTTTGTATAAAATATTATATAACTAATACTAATACTGATACTTAAAAATTCAATATAAATTTCAGCTTTTGTTATATTATTTTAAAACTATATAAAGTTGTTACTCCATTATTACCATAATATATATGTCTTTCACGAATTTTATATTGTTACTTTAAAATTAATACAGATTTTCTTTAATGATTTGCCTAATAATCGATTAGAAAGTGAAATTGATTAACTAACTATTACACGACACAATTGTGAAAACCAGGAAAAATGCTTTCACTTTGCGAGCCTGCAAAAGTAGGTCGTTGACCCACTTTGCGCTCGGTTTTATTTCGATACGAGCGCTATGGAGTTACATATTGTACTACTTTTGATTATTTTTTCCTTTTCATTTGACAGCGAAAGTGAAAAAATAATATTACGATCGTTTAAACGTTAATAATAAAGGGTGAAATATACATTGCAACTACAATTATTTGAAATATCTAAGTGCAGGCGAGCTAGCAGAAATGGTGATTTACCAAGGGCCGATTTACGAGCATCGAATGTATCTAGGTGCGAGCGGCTTCTGGAACAACACGATGCGCCCACAAATCTATTACGTCGGGCACAGGTACGACAAGTTCGAGGCGACGAGGGCTGAAATTGTAGGTGGCATTGACGGTAAGTTAGATTTCCCAACGAACGCTACGAAAATTAGCAAAAATATTGATTGTCGAAATGAACATTATATAGCTGTCAAATAATCATTATAGGTCTAATATAATTTATAATTATATATGTATACTATACATATAAAGACGCATAAACAAAAGTTGTTTTCGGGACTCAAAAATGTACATAACTATATTTCCCGGGACTCGATCGTTATTTCCGGCAAGTCCCGAGAAACTTTTTGAATACAGCTGCGTTTTCCGGTACTTTTTCAAGGTCAAACTTCAATAGAGGTGTATTGTTTCTTTATAGTCAAGCGTTCCAGCTATGACGAAAGGGGGCTAAATTATCGGAAAACGGAGCAGGAGGTATTTCTATATATTATATAATATCTTCATGTTATAGGTCTAATCATCGCCAAAAATTTGGAGGACTGGACGAAAAATTTCGAGAGCCTCAGACTCAGTCAGATCCTGGATATGTACTATTCGGAAAAGGGTGTGGTGTTTGATAAAAACGTCAAAGCTTGCCGGCGGGGCGACCAGTTTCCACGGTTCGGACCAAAAAGTATCATGGAGGAGCAAGTTAGTAACTTTCGATTACATTCGAACTTTTCAAAAACTAAATTTATTAATAGAATTCATTTTAATTATAGCTGACTAGTAGTATATGGTTAATTTGCATTTTCAAAAAAAGTTTAGTATAGGGAAAATTAGCCAATATCAATATTAGGAATGTCAACTTGAAAGCATTACGTATTTATTCTACTGACAATGAGCGATTCGCGAGCAGCCGCAAACTTTCAAGCTATTCGACTAAAGTTTTAACGATTGAATGACAGCTTGTCAAAAGGCTTCAAATCAATATCATTTTTCTGCTCCACCACAGACGTATGCGGCGTCGCAGGTCTTAGCCTACCTGAACAGTATCGCGGCGATGAGCAATGAGGCACTCCAGCGACTCGTCGTACGCTCGGTGGAACACTTTGCCCACTACACGGACGACCATCTCTTCACCGAGGTGCAATGCCGCAACGCGAAGCCGTATCGGACCAAGCCACGGCTTGAGCTCATGGTGGCATTCGACGGGTCCTGGACGCGGGAGTACACTGCGGATTTTCTGGCGTGAGTACGGTTGCTTATCTGTAACCAATACTTGTTGTTAGTAATAAAATATATGGACGCAGTCTCTGCAGTTACTTGTTAATGACAAAATGTGACAGCATATTTTTTGTAGAGTTGTATAAATTATCCGTGTACAACAATGTATCTAATAAGAATATATCCAAGTAATTTTTACATAATTCGAATACTAGAACGCTTTTTTAATATTTTCTTTGGGAATAGAATTTTTCCAAAAATTGAAGAATTGAATACAAAAAATGATTTAGATATTATATTCTGATTGACACAAGTGTGATCGCACATCTAAAAGGATTGAGAAAGCACTATTCCAAGTGTTAAAAATTATATATCGATAAAAGATTTTCCTCGTCAGAGACCCAAAAAATCACATACTATTACACATGTCATATTAGATAATTATATTTCGAATTCCCGCTGAATCAAAACTGTCTTTTCACTTTCTAATTTGAGAGAAGTGATCTTTTGGTCAAAGTGCAGCGCCATTGCAGCCTAATAGATTTCCTTAATTGCTTTTCTGAATGATTTGGGTCATCCCAGATACACTTTCCTCGGTTCTTTCGTCGATTCGATTACTGTTGACCTAAACTCAAAACACAAATTACCTTTATTGGGTTATTGTCAAAATGCCACTGTAAACAGATAAATCTGTCACTTTTACTCGTACATGGTATCAGAAAGAAGCCGTTCTTTTTTTGTGCAGTGTACTTGTGGATGACTTTGATGTGTCGGCGTACGGCTCTAAAATGGGCATAATACATGGCGAGACTGGCGACTGGCTAGTAACTCTAGCCAACAGTTCATCAGATCTCCACCGAGGCATTAACAATTTACAAAACATCACGTGTAAGTATCGACCTACTTTCTATATACAAACTCATATATTTAATTACAACAGATTTATTAAAATAGAATAAGATCTTATATACATGATTTTACTAAAATTGCTCTAATAAATCTAGCAAAAAGTGTTTTTATCAACAGATGCCTTTTTTATAAAACAATAAATATCGTGTGAAATGCGATCGATTTAACATCCTATTATATACACGGAGCAGATTTTTTAATGAATTTTCAACGTTTTTTTTATAAGAATATACACTCTATTTTTCATAGTAGTGCTGAGGTATACTTATCCCGTGTGCGTTTTTTTTTTTTTTATATTTAAATCGTAATTTTTATGCATTTAGTAGTAAATTTTATTTTTTCAATAATAACTTGTATCAATTTGCAAATAATGAAATATCGCAGTATCAGTTCAATTTGTTGCAATAGTAATAAAATCTATTATTTAAAAAATGAAAATCACACATGACGAATTGATGCCTAATATAACTCTGAAAGTTTGAATTCAATTTTTCCCTGTATATATGAGAAATTCTCAAATTGTCTAAAAATCTTTTTAGAATCACGCCTACTGTATAAAATAGTGAACGAGACAAATGTTAAACATCGAAAACAATGCTATGTAATATAGTTTTTTTTCCGTAAATTTTAAATGCACGTAATTTTGCCAGATTAATTACTGCTGCTAATGATTCTAACTTTGAACTTTTTTCTTTAACTTTTTTTTTACTCTATATTCGGTTACCTCTGTGGTAAATTAATATTGCTTAATCATCAGTTATCGTTCTCCGTCCACGTTTTCCATATTAAATTTCCAGAATGAACATTGATCTGCGATTAAAAGAGTTGTGATAATAAGTCTATGTTTACGATGGTTGGTAAATCGACATGGAAAATTAAGCACAGAACTTGAATATTTCTAAAACAAGTTTAGGCAATTTTGAAACGTGAAAAGTAGGGGTCAAATTTAGAATTCAGATAAAAAATTATTTTACAAGAATAAACTATTCACTTGCAGAATCTTTCACTGGTTTTCCTTCCAACAATAGTTGTGCTTCAAATCAAATGACTTTTTCAGGCTTATTTTAACAATATTTTCTTTCAGGGCCAAAGACTATAAACTTGGCCGGCATCTACAGCACTGTTCATTCTTACCTTGACGACCTATGGTCCCAAAAGCGCTTGAATAACACGATCGGCAACGCGGGCCACGCTGTCGTCCTCCTTGTGCCGCAAATCGCACTCAGCGACGAGGACAAGCGACTAGGGCTTGCCGCCCTGCGTCACCTGAAATCCGCTCATCCGGGTAAACAATGCATATGAAAGAAATTCGTAAATACTCGCGAAAGAATTTTGCGTAACGTGTCTTTTGACTGTCGTTACAGAGGTGCAATTCTTGTACTTTACCGTGGAGGCGAAGGCCGAGCTGTTCAGGTCGTTCATTATGTCGGACGAGGACCGGATTGTCAAGTCCCTGGATGTCGACGATATATCGAGATTATTGTCGACGGGTGAGTGTATACCATTGCGCTTTCTTGCGGAGCTCTTGCCGGTTATCTGTGGTAGGTTGTATCGGAGAGTAAATATTGCGAAGCTGGTTGATCGTCGATAGGATGCATTTTCGTGTATTAAAAGAAAGTGGAAAGTTACATTGTCTTGTTATATTTTTATTTTGTCTAGCAATACGTTGAGCTTTAATTCTACTTTATTGAGAAATTGTTTCTCAGTTATAAATTTATTAATCTTTTAACATGAAAAAAGTGAAAATAGTATTTAATTTTGCTACAAGTATACTTCTATTTAATCTTAATAATTAATGTATTTATTCCTCGAAAAATGAAAGCAAAAAGATTATTATTATACCTTGAAGAATCAATTGCATAACGACTCGAAAACAATAGTAATTCAACCTGTAATGCGCACTGCCTAACAGATCCCACCCATTCGCAAAGGAAAATAACAGAAAGTCGGGAAAATTCAATTTTCCAATATATGATTTTTATAGTACCTGTGACCCTGCGACCAGCCGGATGCAACCGCAACGTGCCCGGCACTCGGCTCCAGCTCGAGGATTATGTCAATCCGGGCGAGTCACTCGTCTACCGGTTGCACCCGCAGTGGCGTGTCAAGACGAAAAAAGTCACGCTAACGGTAAATCGCCACTCCGTCAACATAGCTCGCAGTTGGTTAATTGAGTTGACGACAAGATGTACAATGTATGTTTTCTTTTGTAATTGTAGTTTCACGGAGTGGGTTATGGGACGATGAAGGTGTGCTGGTGGAACCAGTGGACGGCAAACAGTCTAAGGTTCGGCCGATACTGCAAGCATTTGGGCATGTACGAGGACATCTCGCTCACGGATTACAACACGTGCAACAAGGACAACAAATGCCCCAATACCTTTCTTGAGGTGTCGAATGTTACGGGCATTACACGCTGTACAGGTGAGTTAAAAAAAGTATGCTTTTGTTTTTCTCAATTTTTAATAATCTGATGTTTTCGTTCCAGAACTGGACTGTAAGACGCCTGACCAGGTGCGATTCATTGTGCGCATGGAGAACCTGCAATGCGTGTCTTCCAGCGAGACGATCGCAACGAGTCTCCTCTGCCTAATAATTCCGCTCATAATATTTTCCGTACTCTAAACCATCGGATCGTTCCAATTCATTAAGGTGCTCATAGCTCATATTGAGTATGAGAAAACCTATACATAACGTTATGTTTTGTTTGCTCGTTCTGTATATTATTTATTATCCTAACATGCGTATATAGCGTTACTCGAATTTCGGTTAAGTATTATAGCCCACTACTTTGTTGATAATTTTATTTTTGTATCACTATTATTATTATTATTATTATTATTATTATTATTATTATTATTATTATTGTGCTGTTATTAAAAAGATATTTCGCACGACTCAGGTGTATTTGTAAAATTTCGACCAGTTGGCAATTCCCGTCGACATATTTTTTTGTCGGATTTTCAAGGAAATCCAACACCAAAAATATAGACTATCGCGCGTGACATTCGATTAAATTTGAGGATCTAAGCATAAAAGCGCGCGCTCAATGTCAAATAACGATACTGCGACGCAGACTTGTAGAGTGCGACGAGTCTGGTATTTCCTTCAATTAGTAGTACTCTTTTAGAATAGTGTATTTAATAAAAAAGAAACAAATAAAATGAATTGTTAATAATGATTTCTTTTAACGATCTCGTTTATATTCGTAACCCCTCTCGTCCAAATATTTCCCTCAAGCGCGCAACTATTTCCCAACCCGCCGCGACATTCCGTGCTCACGCATATACTGTACCTATATATTGCATGTACACACTTAAGCAATGCCGCCGATTTGCTCTTTAAGCGCGCAACGAGTCTTGAGGAGAGCGAAAGGAATTTATCTTCAATTAGAGACCGGCAAAACGGGGGAAGCAGCCGCCAACGCGACTGACGCTGTACGGCGCATAGAGCCGCTGTATCAGAATGCAACAGGCGTAGAGAGTGAGCGGGAGCGAGAAAGAGAGAAAAAGAGAGAGAGAGAGAGAGAGCGAAATGTCGAGTCGCCGGCCGAATAAAACAGGATTCGTGTCTGGATTCTACGCATTTTTTATGTGGCTTACAGTTATTTTTTCAGTATTGGCTGGCTGAACATTATCATCGCGACATCAGGTGTGCTTTTTCTGGATTGTTTCGCATAATTATTATTATGTAAAGTTGTCGTGTTAAACAGTGCGCGTGGGCACCCGTGTATACAGTGTTACCAAATTGCCCGCCGTTTGTTTGCCGATTTTAATCGATTTTTACGCAATTAAGAAATGTCTAGCCAAAAGTTTGTCTCTCGTCTGGTAAATTTACATTATTATAAGATAATGATAAAAAAAGTCGGTCAAGATCCCTGAGGAACATCGTCTACGCTTAGCAATACCAAAATATACGGGGATCGGTATAAGAGAAAAATTAAGAGTACGGGGAAAAACCTGTTTGCAGCAGTAATTATACTGCAAAGTAAAAAAGTTGAATAAAATTTTGTTTTCCGATACCTTTCTAGTATCATACATGTATATACACACACATACACAACTATTCATTACTGCACGGTGAAGGCTAGAATAAATAGTACATTCAAAAGGATTCTTTTAACAGCAAAAGTACCAATAATTTATCCGTATATAATTACTTTGTACTTATAATTATGTTTATTAGTTATTACAGATATAAATAATAATAATAATAATATGATAGATATTCCATTTTTTTTTAATTTTAAAATTATTACAACTTATATACGGTACTTGAACTTTAAAAAATATATATCGGTTCATTACCAAGTATTACTATTTTTTCCAATCGCGCTTACAATTTGTCACAAGTTATTGTTATTTTTACTTAAAAACAATTCTCCGCCATACAAACTCCGTCGTATATTTTCCATATAAACAGAGGAATCACGGCCTTTCATCCAAGTTCCATGAAGAACCACACCGAAACCTGCATCCCCGTCCCCTTTATAAAAGACATCCTCCTTTGAATCCCTCACGATAAACTTCCATTCATATCATCCTCTTCCTTCTCCGCCGATGGCATATTATGTAATACCTGTTCAACGCGCACCAGCTCTCGACATATAATACATACATGTTCACCGACGACCAACTCGGAAGGTCAGCCTCTGCTGCCGCCTATGGCTTTTCAGCGTGTGTCCTCTCTTCCCTCTCCTCCAACCTGTCTCTGTGTGTATGTGCACCTCTCTCTCTTTCTTTCTCTCTCGCACTCTCTTCGTCTGTCGGTCGCATATACGCGCCCACCTCCATACAAAGGTGAGGCGGCTGTCCCCTCAGTCGCGCTCACCGCGCCGTGCAGTGAGGATCCTCTGACGTGTGCCAAGAGAGAGACAAAGTTGAGCAGCATGCTGATGATACCGAGCGTCGTGTTCAACGAGGCGGCGAACGACGAGACGGACTCCGATGATGACAGTAGCACCAGCAGCAGCACTAGCAGCGGGGAGGATGAGTTCGTCGATGGCGGAGATGACGACGATGAAGAGGGTGCTGAGGAAGAAGGAGACAGAGGAGGGGAAGTTGGTGCCAGGAGACGCAGGAGACGTCGGATGCCGATCCAGCTAGACAGCGAGGACGACGACGAAGAAAGAGAAGGAGGCGCCGGTGGGAGACCGCCTAGACGGCGCCGGCAGCCGAGACCAGTCGACGCAGAGGACGACGAGGACGACAGCGATGACTCCGACTTTGACTTTGACGAGGAGCAAAGGAGAGAAGCTCACGGAGGCAACGGAGCGCCTAGGCGACGCAGGTTCCCGAGGCTCCTTGGCGAGGACAGCAATGACGAACGCGACAGCGACGACGGCAACTTCGACATTGGACTGGAGGCCGCGGAAGAGCTGCAGCGAGAGCGGCTGCAGCGGCAACAGGAGCAGCGACAGCAGCAGCAGCAGAGGAAGCCGGAGACGATCCTCGAGCTGGTACTGTACGGCATTGAACGCTCGCACGCAGCGGTCGAGTACGCGCTCGGACGTGTCCGGAAGCTGATCCACAACGTCCTCACGCTCGTCGTCTTGGTGAGTATTGCACAGGCGCGCCACACAGCTGTCACAGCTCACTTTCTCGCGCGAACTCATTCACTTTCTGCCGAGCGCGTGAGCACTGGTATATAGCGCTTTTAGTTTCGTTTGCTGCGCCCGTGGAGATTGCTTTAGTTGTCAGGTCGTAAGTGTACTTTTAGAGTTTTAGTATAGCCTATTGGTAGCCATCGTTCTTTTGTTTATTTAAGTAACTGGACATTTTCAAGTCACCAAAACATTTACAAGTCTGTACAAATTTTATATAGTTTAGACTATTACATCTAGAGAATTTTTCAAACTTGTAAGATGACCTCAAAAACGATCAAATCTATTTTTTAACTGTACAGTTTTTGACTAACCTGATCCACATGTGGGGATAGGTTGTTCATGAGTTGAAATCTTAGAATAACAAAATAAAAGAATGAACGATTTATTATATTAAATTAAATGATTGAACCAGAAAACATAAAATCCAACATGCAACATAAAATTAATTAGCCAAATAAACTAGAACGGTTCAACAACTATAGATAATCTAAGTCTTTTTATCACTGTTTTTTTAAGTTATGTTTTTTGCAGTAATATTGAGTTATTTTTATCTATAAAAGAAATATATTAATAAAATATTCCAGTAGTGGAATAATTATTTGAACGGCAATGTTGCTCCGAAGAAGTTAACTAACGTATGGCTATTAGGCTACATTTTAATTTAAAAAATAAGCTAATAATATTAAAAATTAAAACAATAATTAAAATAATATAGATATTTAATTAACTCACTCAAATATCTTGGATGGTAAACCAGATATCAAAAAATTGTTCAGACAAAAGTTGTTCAGGACAATTGGGGACATCCGACTGTCCAGCTAGTTTTGACCTTCGGGTCAATTTTCAAGGTCATTTGAAGATTAAATCAATTTTTTAAAATAGGAAACCCGATTTTTGACCGTCGGACATGATAACTTTCAATTTTTTGAATGACTGTTTCAAAGTTAAATCAAAGTCAAATGTTAAAAAATAGTCCAACAATGTTTTTTTTACTTTTAGAGATTTATTGTTAAACAAATGTTTGAACGATGAAGGGACCAACCACCTTCAGCTTTTTTACCTTGATGTTGAGGTTACCAGGACATTCGAAGGTCAAAAAGCTAAAGGTCGTTGGTCCCTTCATCGTTCAAACATTTGTTTAACACTAAATCTCGAAAAGTTAAAAAAAAACATTGTTGGACCATTTTTTAACATTTGACCTTCATTTGACTCTGAAATAGTCATTCAAAAAACGTAAAATTTCCTGCTCTTTCTGAATCTCGTGTCAAAAATAGGGGTTCCTATTTTAAAAAATTGATTTAACCTTCAAATGACCTTGAAAATTGACCACCCCAAGGTCAAAACTAGCTGGACAGTCGGATGTCCCCCATTGTCCTGAACAAATTTTGCCGGAACAATTTTTTGATATCTGGTTTACCATTTAAGATATTTGAGTAAGTCAATTAAAATGGCCCACCGTGTAAAATTTTCTCCTATATAGCGTCGCCTTGGTAAAGGAAGGTACCACCTCAGAATCGGCTTGAAGAAGGTACCACCTCAGAATCCGTTTCAAGTAGTACCAACTCGGAATCCGATCCAAGAAGGTACCAACTCAGGAGATTTTTTTTATTGAAGTTTAAGTTGGCATGAGAGTAAATACATTTACTTATACACTGTATTACGAAATGAATTTTTTATGAAAAATGCAAAATAATTAATGATATTTTAAATCTTAAGTAGGAGTAAATGTTATGTGTGCCTCTAAATTTAAAAGAAAATTTCAAATAAAAATTCATGAAAAACCGTAGATTCTCCTGCATTCTAATTGTAAATTTGAAATCCACTTATACTTACGTAGTTAATATCAGTTGAGTTTGCGGAATTTTACAATAATTAGATGAAAGGATGTAACATGTATCAGGGAGCGCTGGAGCGCTCTGAAGGCAAGTGTAGAAAGAGCCTTAGGAAACGACTGCGTGATGCTATACATTGAAATGGGTGCCCGAGAATTTCAATTATTTACTACAATTTTCAACGCTTTTATATTGACTCAAATAAAATAATACATGATTTATATGTTTATACTATGTTGCATAAAAAGTTTCATGTAAAAAGATGTTCTCATATTAGAGATATTAAATAGTGAAAATTTTTATTTCTGGTTTCCGATTCTAAAATTTCTTCATGTTTTTCCATTCGATCCGACTTCCGGTTCTTTCGACCTCCGGTTATAACATATACAATACATATATACACGCTTGGCGCCCGTGTTAGTGTATGTGTTATTATTTTCATACTTAACCTGAATGAATGAAAAAATGTAGTCTGACAAAGCCAATGAAAATAAGAAGAGGAAGAATGAAAAAATCATCATTATACGTTTTTATTGTTTTTCTACTATATGTTTATATACACACACACATTCTCCTCATCTAGTCGACTTAACCTTACACGTCTCTACTAATAATTTCAATCAAGAAGTCAACTGGAACTGATAATATGTTATGTGTATCAATGGTCAACGAGGAAAATTTTCTTGTTATAATAGAGATATTAGATAAGTATACTTACTTATTTCAACTTATTTAAATATAAAATCATTAAAAAAAATAGATACTTTGTGATTTTTTTATTTTACAGATAGACATATTATTTATTATGAAATCAGAAGTCATAATAGCAATTGCTTTGATTAAATTTGTTTGTAGAATTCTTGACCTGGACTATTTTACAAAAAACTGGGAGTTCTAACAAAATTTTTTTGTGGAGATTGTACTGAAAAAGTGAGGAATCGTACACAAATATAACACAAATACTTTCAACAAATAAAATTTCATATATTAGCAAGATTTTCAACATTTAATACCGCACATTCAGATAATATTTGAAATAAAGAAAATAAAGAAAATAATGGTATCTACTGCTTCTGAAAGTGATTTAGTGATAAATAAAGTAGTGTCGAAAAAAGTGATTTAGATAGTAATATTTGAAATAATGAAAACATAGTACTCATTTCTGCTTCTGAAAGTGATTTAGATGAACAAAGCAGTGGTGAGTTTAATTTATACGACTACTTTCAGTGTCCTTATGATGAAGCATCATGAAAATGATTGCATTTGATAATCAGATTGATATAAATTCAACAAGAATCTTGAAGTTGTAAGAGTTGTAATCTTGAAATTGTAAGTATATATTGGATAATTTATTAGATAAGTATACTTATATCAATTTATTTAAATGGCTGTATAAAATCATTTTTAATAAAAAAAGTTGATACTTTATAAACTTTATAGTTTTACAGATTATTATTATAATATGTCATGTCCTCGCCTTCGGCTCGGGTGGCAATTTACACGAGCTGTTGACTTTCCAAGTTTTTTCCTCCCTAAATGCGTAATATACTATTTCGTTTAATCAAACATATTGTAAAAAATCCTTATTATAACACATTATGTAATTGTTATTTTCTCTTAAAAAGTTGTGAAATCTATCTATAAAAACTTTTTACAGAAGTTGAAACTAAGGCAATTATTATAGTATCTCTCTCGCTCTCCCCTCCCCCTTTTTTTCCTCCACCTGTCTCTCTACCCCTATCTCTCTGCCCTCTCACCCCCTCTCTTCCTCAACATCCGTCAAACTGAATACCAAAAACATTAATGAGAGCTTAAATATTTTTCTTTTAAACCAATCAACACGTTTTTGAAAGCTAATGTTTTAGTACGTTCTAACAACAGAATTTGTTTAATCCTTTTATTTCCTCTGGTTTCATCTATTAACATAATAATATTCTAATATTAAACTTTCTACGAAAGTATAAAATAAGACAAGAATAGAATTTTTTTCTGTATAATCTACTCTCCCTCCTTCTCCCCCCTCTCTGGCCTTTATTTATCTCCCCCTTTCTCTCAACATCCGTCAAACTCTGTATCAAAATCATTAATGAGAGCTTAAATATTTTGTTAATACAATTAACAGGTTTTTGAAAAGAAATAATTTTTTAAATACGTTTTTTTTGTACATAACACAATTTTTGTCTAGTCCTTTTATTTCTTCGAATCTCATCTATTCAGCACTCTCTACAAATGGTTTCATGACTGTAAATAATAATATTGTCAATATAATAAAACTTTCTACGAAAGTATAAAATAAGGCAAGTATAGATGTTTTTCTGTATAATCTATGAAAAATAATAATATTTATCATTGTATTTAAGTACATTCACATTGTTTACTGAAAATTAAACAATCGAAAGTTGTGATATCAATTATCGATGTCCCTGCTAGAAAATCCTCTATCACGAAATGGCCAGAATCTTAACAAATGGGTAGAAAAAATGGCCAGTTAATCGTTAGCGATGAAACGCTTTTTCTCCCATTATATGCCCATTTCATAGATTGGCACTAAAATGACATAATCTTAAAATTTTCTTTTTAATTTTTCTTACAAATTCAACATTAAATTGAATGATATATAACTTTAACTGATAACTTCCTACAATATAAATAATATACGAAGGCCAGAAAAACATTTACGATAGCCCTTTTAGAGATATTTCGAAAACTTTCTTTTTGTCATTATTTTCTGTCTCTCTCGGTCTTCTCCAATATAACTAGACTTTTACTACCCATTTTCTAACTAAAAAACTGTCTAACTTTAAAACCTCTTAAATAGATAAAAACTAACTTGTGCCAATCTTTGATAAACTCATTCTATTTTTCAATCTAGAAAATGGTCAAACAATAGGAGAAAAAGCGTTTTATCGCGAGCTAGAATTGGAAAAAAAAGAAATACTTATTTTATAGCCATCGCCAAAATAAATACCCAGTTATTAGCTATAAGATGTTCTAGATTTCCACCAGGTATTGTAAACAATTATGCAAAATAACTACATAATGACTTTTCTCAGAAATGTATTCAAATTTGCTCATTTATTTCACTGAGAAAAAGGTACCATATGTCTTACCATTAAAGTCCTGTAAAATATGATTTTATTTGGGTAGAGCTATATTTTTTATAGTAAAATATGTGAAGAAAATTGAAGTAAAGATAGCTATAAAATGTGTTTTTCAATATAATATTATATGATAAAATTTGAAAAGTAATACTTTAAATTATAGTGTAAAGTGAAATTTTCCATAAAATATTGCTTGCTGTACAAAAATTTAGTTACGGTTTTTCACGAATTTTACATTTGAAATTTTCTTTCAAATTTAGAGGTACGCATACAAAATTTACTCCTACTAAAAATTTAAAATATTATTAATTATTTTGCATTATTAATGAAAAATTCATTTCGTAATAATATATACGTAAATGAATTTACTTTCATGACAACTTAAATTTTAGTAAAAAAAAATCTCCTCCTGCGTTGGTACCTTCTTGGATCGGATTTCATCTTGGTACTTTCTTGAAGTGAGGTGGTACCTTCTTCAAGCGGATTCTGAAGTGGTACCTTCTTTTACAAAGCCGACGATATATAAGTAATTTTTCAATTTTCAATTTTCAATTTTTCACATTTTCCTCATGACACGTGATGCTTTTCGATTGAAAATAAAATAAAATATAATTTCTCACTCAATTTTACGTTAATGCTTCAATAGCCTTGACCTCTGTTATTTCAATCACCAGTTATTACAGCATTTCGCCAATTTGCTTCATATGCGAACTATTCCTAGTCTCCCCTACTTTTGTTTGTGGTTGACGAACGAGCTTATAGTTTCAATTAAAAATCCATTCAATTATTCGGCGAAGAATTTAATATTGGCACTACCTTGCTTATGTGTTTGGTATTTTGCAGAAAGTAAATACTTATAGTAGATGTTTATTCTGAGTATATCAGTGATCGTATTCCTGTACTGCTGTTAAGCAACAAATAGTTTACAGAATAGATATTTCGATAAAAATTTATTCTCGTGATAAAAAAACCTTTTCCAGATTAAAAAAGAATTTTGCACGCTTCATTCGAAGGTAGCTTTATACAATCTCGACTATCAGCATGTAGAGTACTTGTGGAACCGTTGATTCACTTTTATTTATTTTTTTTTTATTTTGAAAAATGCATATTTTAAATAAATGTACATGTCTAGTATCAAGGTTATGCGAGAGTTAGACCGAAAAAGCAGTTGGCAATTTATATGGGGTATACAAACTATATAGCTTTATGACATAACAGAATAAAAGATATAATTAACTAGCGTTTGAATAAGTTCAATTTTCTGATTTGTAATTCATGAGAATAAATTATTCTCTACAAATTTTAATCTACTTAAAAAGTAGTATCGAAATATTTTACAGTAGTTAATAGAAACGAATTAAAAAGTTTGAATAATACATTACGTTTTTTTCTCTGACGCGAAGAAAGGAAAATAGAATAGTATATTACGCAACTAGTGCGTATACTATTTTTTGACAGAAGTGCGCCAAAATACTGCAAATTTATTAAAATAATACAAACTAACATAGAAAGGGAAATGTAATAAGAGATACGAGTCGATTTTCTCGCCCCAGCGTAGCGAGTAAATGCACATAAATGAGGTAAAAAAGAAACATAAATATATACATAAACTTAGTAAAGTTGATTAACAAAACTATTACAATAAATATACAAAAACTTAATTATTTATTAAAAAATAAACTATTACAATCAATATAAAAAAAAAATAAATCATACAGAATTTATAATGGTTGTTTCCATATCATGTTTTTATGACAAATTTAACTGAACAAAGATTGAAAGAAAAATTCTTATTTTGCAATAGGGAATTGAGACATTAGCATGGTTTTATTTATACTAGTAGCATCGTTTGTTTCGATTAGGCTTAGCCCGAGCGCCCACAATTCCATGAAATACATATCGATTTGTTTACTTATTTTAAGAAATTTTTAAGCAAAGGGTTCGGCGTGCTCAAAGAAAGTGTTTTGTATAGTTTGTTATGCTTGCTTACCGTGTGCAAAGCAATATGTTTATATATATATATATACCTTTTGATTTGCATAAATTATTTAAAATTCTATAAGAGCGCGAAATGTGCTAGTCTTCGCGGGGAGAACGTGAAATGTGCTAGTCTTCGCGGGGGGATCTGAAATGCGCTAGTCTTCGCGGGGAAGTTGAGATGTGCTAGACTTCGCGGGGAATTTGAGATGTGCTAGTCTTCGTAGGGAGCGACGATATGTCCCAGCAAACTTCAATATACGTTAAATAATATACATGTTAACGTAAAAAAATATTCTAAATAAGAACAAATTTTAAACAAAGATGTTTTTTTTTAAAGAACTTTAGTCAGTATTAGAATATCAACGCGTGACATAGAATCAACTCATTTCAGTATTGCAAAAAAGACGGTAAACGTTTAAATATCTCTCGAAACGAAAAACACGCAATCCTTATTCTTAGCTCACACTCCAAATCTAATGCTCAATTCTTCGACGTGAATCTCGCGTTCAAGGACAGCCACAATGCAAACCAGTAACCCACAAAATATCATCTTCCTCAATCTCACTATCTATTAAGTCATGTGATACGCAAAATGAATTGAATACATAATCAGGTATTAAAAGACTAATATATCTAATTCGACGATTCGTTTATACCTCAACAGTTACTCTGGTTCGGAATAGTAGAGGTGATAAGCATCTACCGATTTCCTCTGCACAATGCTGTAAAAAGACAATTCTACACCATATCCAGGATCCTCATCAAGCTGGGCTGTGATGTAAATCGAGTTGATAACAATCAATTAACGTACGTACAAGTTATGATTTATGTAACAATTAATAATTATTTTAGGGGTTATACTCATATACTTTGTTGATAAAACATAGTTCATGAGTTCAACACTACCTTAATATTTAGCATAGTTATACAGATTATATAATTACAGATGTTAACGTTTTCACTGAAAAACATTGATAATAAAACGATAAAAATTGTTGTAACAATATAAGCTTTATCTAACACTTTATAAATATATAGAATATGTATCTAGACTATCATAAGAATTAAAGGGCCGCGATACGTTAATCTCCCCATGTCTATTTAAAAACTATTATATATTATAATTCTATAATTTTACATTTTATATGTTATTACAAAAGTAAATTCATTTCAAAGAGACGCCGACTGTGCCTGTTTTATCATCTGATCAGTCAAATCAATTTTTCAATATTATTTTTTAAGTGGATGAAGGGATTCTTTTGGAAAATGTAGTTTGCTCCCTCAAACACAAAAACATGCAAAAATACGCTTTCTGATGCATTCATACCGTGGCGTTAGTGAGACAGCAGAATGTTTCAATTTTTCTTTACCATAAGAATATACAACTATTATTTTGACAAATGTCACGTGTCCTATAGCACATAATAGTATCCCTGCTTTCAAGTTTTTATTTGCACTAACGTATTGTAATCTGTAATGAATGTTATTTAATATTAGACTGTATAGATACGTATTATTATAGAGGAGTATCTGGTAAGAAATCTGTTCGGTTCTGTCTAAATTTCGCTAAGATAATCGAGAAACGCTTTAAATAGGATTTACTTAAGTTTGATGTAATTTTCAGATGATAAATTATTTATCTAGTTGAGGTACAACAATTTTCGGTATATAGTTCTTTTTAAGTTAAAGAATTCTCTTGAAGAATTTAAAGATTAATTAATATAAAATAAAAGTTCAAGGTTATTTTTTGTGAACCTGATGAAATCATCATCTTTTAAATACTAACAATGTCTGAAAAAATTCCAGCCCTCTGCACATAGCTATGAGGACCCAGGACCTGCATCTCGTCCGCTACCTTTTTGACCATGGTGCCGATGTGAACCGTGCCGATGGTAACGGCGACATTCCGTTACACGATATGAGCTGGATCGTGGACAGAAAGCTGGTGCGTGAGCTTATCGACACCTGCACCGATATCGACCTCGTGACTAAGCACAACAGTCATTCGCCCCTGCATCTTGCGGTACGCGCCAACAACGTCTACCAAGTTCAGCTGCTGCTGGAATCCGGTGCTGATGTCGATAGTAGAACATCTGCGCATTACAAAACGCCGTTGCATAAGGCCAGTCAGATGAAAAATATCAATCCTAAGATCATTGAGCTGCTGATTAAACAGTATGTTGATTTAGTTACATTGAGTTAGGTAGAAATCTGTATTATCGATGCAGCTGTATTCACGATATCCATAATGTCGATAACGCAGATGTCTACTTGAACTTTTACCGACATCCATAAAAATGATAAATTTTATTTTTACTATTCAACAGTGACTCCGACGTGAACTCGGAGAATTTCGGCAACTATACACCATTGCACTTCTCGATGCGTTGGGGACACTTGCGAACGACCCGCACCCTCCTCGCCCACGGCGCCGACATAAATGCCCTGACAATGGACGACCGCACGATGCTGCAGTGCGCTGCGAACAACGAGTACGTCGACCTGGTGGAGGAGATGCTGGCCATGGGTTTCGACCCTGACGAGCGTCACACCTTCGAGAAGTGGGCGACGTACGAGGCCGCCGAATACGGTAGCGCTCGCGTCTGCGAGACTCTTTTGCGCAAGAGCAAGCTTAGGGACCAAAAGAAAATGCCGTTCATCGTCTCTGCCGCCAGGGACGTCAAACGAAAGCTTAAAGTCACGATGAGGTACTATGCCTTAGAAGACTTTAGGCATAACTATACCACAGACTTGCCAATTTTCAAGGAGGAGCATGTGATCAGGTACTTGGAACGTGCCAAAACTGAACTCGAGATGCTCGAAGAAATTAAACTGACAAAAGAGCTGACGGGGTTGCAGTTTATATATGACATCATGGACGGCAAGGACGAGAAGGTGGTTAAATATGCCGGCGACGCGAACATCCGACGTAAGCTCCGCAGTTGGAAATTTATGTTTCCCGTATTTAACCAGACGGTAAAAAACGTCTTCCATCGCGAGGCGCAGAAACAGAAGCGCAAGAGGGATACTGCCAGAAGCATCTGCAAAATGCTAAAACTTAACGGACCAGATCATATCGTCTGCCGGAAGATCATGGAGTACCTCGAGCCCCCAGATTACGGGCGCGGAAGTCGCCTCTGCTGAAACATTATTATTATCATCGATTCGATCATCATTTTAATGCTCATTTCATGTGTCGTTTAAGTACAATATGTAAAAGTTACCTCCTTTTACGTGATGTGATATACGCATAGTTAGAGTAGAGAGGCGTGCTATACTCGTGAGTTTTTGCAAGGTTTGTAAAAGTGTCTTGATATCTTTAAAGCGACGCATTTTCTTTATTTTGCAATACCTATAGAGATTAGCTTACGAATTTTATACATTAAATATAAGGATATATATATAAAATTGAATATAATCATTGTATTGAATTACTTGTAAATAAAATACATTTTATACGAAATTCTGTCCTGAATATCCTTATAATACTATATCCTTGTAAAAAATTCAGTTCTTTTATTTATAAAAATTATTGAATAATCTTATACATTAAAATTAATTAAAGTCACTTAATTGTTAACTTTTAATTTTTAGAGAGTTAGGATGTTATGATTTAATGGAATGAAATTGTTTGTAAAGCAAGTACGATTTTCGCATTTTTATTGTTGCCTTATGTATTGAATATAATTTGACACCTCCCTTTATTGAATAGTGTGTTAGATATGCCAAACATGAAAACAATCTACCGTTTATAAAGGAAAATGGGCTCGATATTTTTTAATTAGCTCGAAATTACTTAATATTTCATAAATGCATACGTGCATACACACACAACATAAACAATAAGAAATACAGTGTCATTAACGTTTTTTATTTTTTATATATAATCTAATGAAGTATAGAATTGAGTAAAGAAAAACCCTTAGAACATTAATGTTTTTATTATATATATGAATATGAATTATTTATATATAGTAATGAGATGAGAAAAAGCTGAAAAATGTTACCAACTGGAGTGGGGTCGATCCTGTTTGGGGCTGATGCTGTCTGCTATATGAAGCTGTTTGTCCATCCAGCACGTGCATTCACTACTCGCTTCTCTCATTGGTCGTCGTAAGTATGTGCATCGACTCTCGACTAATGAAAAGCTATCTTTCCACCTAAACGCGAATACTTACACGCGCTAGATGAAAACAGAGCCAGACTCAGAAGTTCGCACGGCGCATGCGTCCGCGTTTCAATGGAAGGATATTCTAAAAAAGGTCGAAAGCGCTTTCTGCTTATATTTTTATTAGCGTATTAAGCGGGACTAAAGTGACCGTTTTCAGTCCGGCCGCTGAAACGAGTTGTCAGTAGGCAAGTTGCAGTTTTTATTGCCCGATGATCGATTAGCGAACGTTTTTCACTTATTATTTACATGACGTTTACCGAAGGTCAAGTAAACGTTTTAAACCCGCGGCACTAAGTACGGAACTCCACTATGGTTCGCAAAACACATTCGTCTTTGGCTCCTATTTATTGGTTTAAAAATCATACATTACGATACATGTGCCTTAAGTAGTCTATTATTGCACGGCGTAAGACTAGCGCCCGAGCACACCGAGGCTCGCTGCACTCGTGCGCTAATCTCGCGGTACAATAGTGGTCTGCTCGGTCACGGATATGCGTGACTTAAGCGCGGGCTTAGGCCACACCGTGCTACAAACTTGCTTATAAATGGGTAGCGCATGTTTCCCTCGCGGTATGAGCGCAGTAGGTACTATAACAATAAGAGGAGCAGCTCCTAAAGGACAAGACAACTACGACAAAGACAAACGCTGAGCCAAATTTTTTTCAGTGGTATGCAAAATTTTGAAATCTTGATACTAGAGCACAGTTTGGCATACTTTGACACAGTTCCATTTTCGCGCGATGACGCGAACAACTTTGTGTTACACGCGATTACACTTTACCTTGTATAGTGTAATCAGAATTGCTAAACCTAAAAGCAGAAGGTTTCGACAGCTGTACTGCGAAAAATATGAGTATACGTAATTACTACTATTATATTGCTTAGTTCTCAAAATGTAGTTATAATTTCTGTATTTTAATAAAATATAGTATATTGTAGTAGTTTCAACCACAATTTTCGTAAAGGCAATTATAACGTAACCATTTTTACTATAAAATAAAGTAGTGCTTATTATGTACTATTATTATTATAAATAATTTTTTTTTTAACTATAACGGAAATTGGCTTGGGTACAATAAACATTTCTCAAATATTTTTCAACATTTTGTAAATTTTATAAAAACGATCAACCTTTGTTAATAGTTTTTTGTAAAGAGCAGAAACCCGTCGCTTTTGTGCACATCTCAAATTCATTTTCTATAAAAATTAGCATAAAAGAGATTCTTAGGATCGGCTAAGAGTCATCGAACAAACGCGAATTCTTTCGAGATCCAGAAAGGCCAGTGACGCCAACCCGAAGCGAGTGCAGATTCATTTCGGAAAATCGGAAGTGCGCATAAACCTTGGCAGCCCTGTGGCGTTCCGACGCATTGGCTCCAAGCCACGCCGGGAAAGCGCACGTGTAAATTAGCTCCCACGGCTTGAGACTAGTCGGCTGTCGCTCGTCACCCGTGAAAAACGTTTCGAAAATGGCTACCGCTCTCTTCACCGTATTGGATTGGTATGCAATCGGCACGAGGCCTGTTAGAGTGGTATTGAGGCGTATTCAGCACGCGTGGGAGACGTATGACTTCGGGGATGGAATTAATCTATACGCCAATTATTGGGTCAAAAGGATAAAATACATAGTAAGTGTATTTTTTTTCCAAGTCTTTTGAAGAATTGATCGTAATGAGCATTTTTAAATAGACAAATGTCATTCGTCGATTCACTGGGTAATGAGATCTACTTTACTGGACGATGTTGGTGAAATATTTATTATTATTCGTCTATAATGTATTTTACAATAATTTATATTTTACTATTTTTAATGAATTTATTTAGTTAGAGCTAATATAATCTTAGTGTGTGTAACATTAAAGTAAATTATTTTCCAACCGCGATAATTCTGCTAATATTTTCTAATATATATGAAGAACCATTTATGTACTATAAGATAAGCAAAAAGAAATACAATTTTAAACGACAAATTTTAGCGATTACAAATACTTCGCCCAAACAAGATATATACATAATCTCTTAGCCAAATTTCTATTACAAGATGAAAACGCTATCCACAGATTGCCGAAATCGCAAATGTCCTGCACGTAATTTGGCATCCGCTTCATTACTCTCTGAAATACGATCTGGATAGGCTGGTTTGGCTTCTCCTGAAACTCGGCTTCGACCCGAATCGGGCCGTGGGTCAGCCCAACCTGCACCCGTACCCGCTCGCCTGGGCCAACTATGACAATCCGCGGATCATCCGCATGCTCCTCGAGGCCGGTGCCGATCTGGCCGCCAGCACCACCGTGCGCCACAATCCTCTGCTCAGGGCCACGCTGGTGCGGAATTTCGAGACTATGGAGCTACTACTGGAGCACAACGTGGACATGAACTGCGGCTGGCGGACAGCGGAGACGGCGCTGCACAAGGCCATTGAGATAGCCGACACCGAACTCATCCAGTGGTTGAAGGAGCACGGCGCCACGAATAGCGGCGTACAGGACGCTCATACGTGAGTTCGAAGACCGTGTGCCGATGTAAGATTATGTTTATCAATTGTTGTTCTATGATTAGGTTTTTGGTATAAAGTTCAGTGATTTTCAATGGTTTTCGGGAGAAAGAAAGCCATATAAACCCGATTAGATTGCGTAAATCATGGTACTGTTAATAATAGTAGTTGCAAAGATTAGTTTTATCATCATTTTGATAAAGGGCTTCTAAATGTAGTTGATTGCATTCTAACAAGGAGAGGATTTCATTTTAGCGGTCACTTAAGAGTCTATTTCTGGTAACTAAAAATGAAGCCCAGTGCTGATAATCTCTGCTTAAATTGTAGCTCTTACTGTCTACTTTTATAATCTCTTTTGCTCGTTTTCTTATCATAAATATTTACAATGTGACACACAATAGAAGAAACATCCATTTTTAACGAAATAGAGGATATTTGAGATTAAATTACCCATATATCTTAAGAAAAAGGGCCCATTTGACGAAATTATCAGTTTTTTAACCATCGTAAGAAAATTTCCAAAGATTTCTGTAGTTTATGCTATAGCATAGTTAATCCAGACTGCGACGATTCTTTTTTATTTATAAATAAGCATTTATTGCTAAACTATTTGAAAAAAGAATACTAAGTGTCGGCAAAGTAGTAATCGTATTAGAGTGGCGCGATTTCTTGAATAAATGCAGAAAGAAACAAATCTTTAGTGTCAACGAATGGACATTTTATTATAAAAAAATTATTGTTCATTTATAGTTAAAAAATTCGTTAACAGTTAAGTCACGAACCTTTAGAGGTTAAAATTTCTTTGTTTAAAATATCGATATAAATTTTTACTTTCCCAGCGTCAAGTTTTTTTATTTTTACAATTTTCAGGGTCTTTTGATAAAAAAAATTTTTATTGCTCTTTACGGTCATGTAAAGAATATATATATATATATATATATATACTCACACACACACCTTATTTAATTGAGAAATTTGAGGAGCTAGAGTTTCTTCATCCGTAGTTAAGACAAGTGACTAAAGAAATAAACCCCTCTGTCTGGGTTGTAGGTATTAAGCAAACTCCTCAAACTGCTGCAAAACTCCTTAAAGTGACAGATTAACATTCTTACATATGAAAAAATCTCCTCAAACTGCTCAATTGTAGTGTATATATATATATATATATGGGCAGTTCTCAGGTGAATCGAGAGGTCTTCGTCAAATGGTAATTTTTAACAATACATAAATATAACGTTATTACCAACACATGTACAATAAAGAAAGCACGTTTTGTCAAAATCCACACAATTTATTATTAAAATACTAATTACCGAAACAATATTTGAATGGCCATGCAGTTGGGCGGACTGCAATCATACACGCCGTTCCACTACGCAGTACAGCACACCTTGGCTCTAATCGTCAGGGACATGATCAAGCACGGCGGTGACGAACTCGCGGGAGGTCTCGCGACTCAACAGCCACTGGAAGCTGATGGAGGACACGATCAGTGGAGGCTCCGACCGAGCACATGCTACGCAAGATCGCATGCTGCAGGCAGCGAGCTGAAGATGCGGAGCCCCGTTTCATATTCGGCAAGATGATCTACTGCACGAGCTACACGGGCAAAGTCATACCGACGCGAAAAATATATATATTCGATATGTTCGAATCAAATGTACCATCGCATCTCTGCAATCGGCATTAGCAGTAGCTCTTTGTGCGGACATTTTTTCCATTTTCCGTAGGTCTATACAATAATCGAAATATTTGTCATTCCCGCAGCTGTTAAACTTTGGAAATAATTTTAGGTATCTCGCGATCGTGAAATATCAGAACGCTTATATGCAGAAGGAGGACCACGCACTGATCGTGAACTGGAATTCAAGGAATACCTCGACAGATGCAGGGAGGAACTGGCCGAAATGCAATTGACCGATATATTTCTGGCACAAGAGAAGCTGAACCTGCTCAGGATGGTCTTCGACATTCTAAAACAGTATCAGCGTACAGTTCTGGCACTCTTTGAGGTTTCCGATTTACTTCACATCGGTGAGCAATGCTTATCAATGCGACCTGGAAATTAGGAAGCTCAGATTGCGCGCGAGTAAATTTATTAGCAAGACATTTGGCTTCAACTGCTACAGCCACTAGGTCGTGTAACAAATATAACTAATTACTTAGGAACGCACGACTTGATTGCGTATCAGCACGTCGGCGACGATTAAGTTATCCTTTGTAACTTTGCTTCAGTTTATGTACATAGTGGCGGCGAAATTCGAGCAGATTCATCGGCCGACGATAGCTAGAAATCTTTATAGAGATTATTTTTAGGGAGATTTATCTTATCTGCCCTTAGTTAGAGTATCTTTTTATCTTCATCGTAACAAAATTATCTTTTTTTTACACTTGAATATGTGTATATAATGTAAATAATTGTGATGTATTTTTTCCACATTATCTGCTTGTGCATTGGCGGATTTTCTATATAGATATTATGTTAATTAAATACAAGTGTTATTAGCCAAAACCAATATATAAAAAATATATGAGTGTTATCAAATATATAATTCTCGCAAAATTTATTTCCAATCCATACATAACTGTCGAATAAAAGCAAAATATTGTTATTAGCCGTAACATTGCCTTAACAAATAACTTATATATTTATTCTTAACATTTCTTCGAGGTTTATAAATATAATTTTTTACATAATACAGACTTTGTGTATTGTTTTATTATCTAAAGTTTGTATACTTAGTTAGATACATAAATAACGTTACATACAATAAAGTAGAATAAGAAATAATTGCGTTTTAATGTATTTAATTTTTCCAAAACTTACTAAAATAATTGACATTTACAATTTAAGGTTTCCTTACCACAATACCTTTCGTATTCTTCATTCCTTTTAATTTTTTTTCGTGCATTTTTGTATATCAAGATTAAAAAACTTGAATGCTTAAAATTGCAACATCAAATCTTTCAATTAAAATATAAAGTAAGCAAAATAGTATCTCTACCACCAATAACGCAGATTAGTATCTACTTTTCGAATTAAAAATAATAATAAAACTAGGACTCTTATGCCCACCTCGCTTCACTCTCGGTACCAACCCTCTGCTGTTAATGTAAAAAGTTCATTTTCGCGTACGAGGCGAGATCGTTATTTAATTTTCTGAAAAACCTGACCTCATCGTCTTTATTACCATTGGAATAACTGTCACATCTCAAATACTAATTGATTGGTTTGCTTCCTCATAGAGCAGATAGATCTAGATTTATGTCCGTATATTTAAAAATCATTTTAATAATTTTAACTAAAATAAAGTGTTATTTTTATATTATCCACAACTTTTGAATTCAATGTTTGTTAGATTTTCACTGAAATTTAATTTTGTAAGTATATATTATATATGAAATAATGCATCACGTGCCTGTAATCTCTTAACAAATGGACGTACAAACATTTATACATATATTTCAGTAAACGCTTACTCTAAAATAACTCGTCGAAACGCCGCATCAATACTGGCGGCGCTACGTATGCTGTGAAACTTTCACCCCCACAAGGAGACAATTATCGTATACGAACCATGTTGAAGATCATCTGTAGATCCATCCTACAAAACGATCTATTCATAGTACAGCCGCCGGCGTGTTAAGCCTCTATATTTTCGCCGCGGGTATGACTTCTGATGTACTGGTGTAGAAAACTGAAGCGCAAGATGAAGCGGTGGTTCTTACGACTCCTGCATCTCCTCATTGTTTATTACCTCTTCACCTTAGTCTGTTCTGTAATATATTATTCTGCTGGATCGGTAAGATATTTCCCTTTTTATTTTATTAAATAAGTGCAAAATAATTTGCTGTAAAAGGTGATTACGAAATCGATGATTCTTTTTATGAATATAACCACTTGAAACCGTCATTTTTCAAGTACATACTTCGTAAAAGAACTTTATGCTGTAGTGTGACTGTATTGTATTGATATTTTATCATTATGTTTTACAAAAATTAAAAGCAAAGTGTGTGCGCGTGTGTGTGTGTGTGGCAAATTTAATTACTGTTAATTACAGTATACATATTACTCTATTTTTATATTTATCAGATTTTCCTCTGGCTCTCTGAGAAACACTGCACGTATGCGATGGGGTTGGATAATTGTCCCGGAGGAATTGATTTATTATCTTGTTTAAAAAATGATCCGATTACTGTATCGCTTTCGTCAAAGAGCGAAAGACAATTTCGCTTTTGTATGGGCCTTGTAACTATACCGGAAGCAACATCTTGGCTTTTCTTCAGATACTTCTTTTTCTATATCGTCTGTTACATCGTAAGTTTTTTTTTGACATTTACTATTATTAATAACAATCTTAAAAAATTAATTTTTATAAATATTACTATCAATTTGAAGTCAAAGTAATTTATTGTATTATAAGAATTTTAGTAAATTTTAATCATTAAAAAGTTTTATCTTTTTAAATTACAACAAGTTTTATCATTGAATTTAAAATTTATTATTTTAATTACGTTTTCACTTTGAACAAGCAAAATAAATAAACCACGCAAAGATAACCCCCGATAAAAATCGAATTAAGCTTAAGGTTTATTTTGATACATTCTCCTAACACGCACGTAAGGAAGTGAAGATGATAAGATAATAGATGTTTACTGCTTCCAAGAAGTTTTATAGAATTTCTAAACAAGTTTCAGTCAGATAGTCAATCTTTACTACTTTAAAATGTTCATTTTAAAATTATATACATAATTTTTGTATAAAAAATAATAATATAAATGTTTTATTATCAAAAGCTTTCCGTGGAGGTCAAAATCTTGACCAAACGTGAGACGTTCGACTGGCTGAACTATCCTCTGCATTGGTCCGTACGTCATGACAGTATTTTGCTAACCAAGTATCACTTGTATTGTGGCTGTTGGAATGTTGAATACCATAAACCTAGATTGGAGGTATATAATGTGCTAAAACTGGCTAATTTTCATAATCCGGCAATGATAAGGTTGCTAGTGGATAACTTAAGAAGTGCGCCTCGTGTGTGGGAGCATTCTGCAAGCGTATTGAACTTGGCCGTAAAATCCGGCAATTATGAGAGCATCGACCTCTTGATCGAGCGTGGTTTTGAGCTGAACGCTTTTGGGCAAACTGCACTGCACCTCGCTATCGAAGCCCAAATGCCCGACCTTGTTGCATATTTGTTGCGCAAAAGGGGAACGGATATTTTCAGAACGTATAGAAGGCAAGTAAAAGTTTTAGTTGATTATATTGTCTTATTCAAACTGATTTAAGTGAAGTTGGTGAGAAGTTTAAGAGCAAACTTCTTTGCAATACTCTGTTACGTGCAGATAATGCTTGGAATTTTTGTTCACACAAAATTCTTAGCTTAAAGTATAAATAGAAAATTTGATGATATGCGTATCCCGATAATTTTAGTTTATTTTACAAAACCAATATATTAGTACTTGAATAAATTATGCCGGCAAGGTAGATAAATCACATTGGTATCCAGCATATATTTTGAAAAAAAGTTTGAATGAAAAAAATGGTAACAATTGTTGGCCATTTATTACATTCTCTTGCTCGATTGATATATATTCTTACCATTCTGTTTATGTAGTCCTTTACAGACAGCGATGCAAACCAGCAATGCCCTGATCATAAAAATGCTTATTCAAGCTGGAGCGCATGTGAACAGAAGGAACATATCCGGTGAGACTAGCCTGCAGTACATGAATGGAGTCGAAGATCGAGAACTGTTACAAGTTTTGATCGAAAGCGCCGAGGATATCAACGAATCTGACAGCAAAGGATACACGCCGCTGTACAAGGCGACGGTAAGGGGCAACTCAGTACAGGTTGAACTGCTTCTTGCACACGGTGCGAACGCCAACTTTGTTACCGAAACGGGTAAAACTTTGCTGCACATCGCATGTAAAATAAGCTCTAAGGTGGCGACGACAATCGTTAAATTGCTTCTTAAAAGGTAAGTTGATAGTGAGAATTCTTTCGCAAGCAGAATGGTTATGGCTAATAATAAAAAATAACGCATCGACAGTGGATTATCCTGCAACGCAAGAGACAGAGAAGGATACACACCGATCCACCTAGCTCTGGAATTCTGTAATATTCACGTGATTAGAAGTCTACTCGAGCACGGTGCCGACATCACAATCCCAGTGCCCACGGGCGCCACTCCTCTGCATCTCGCTGCAACCAATCGTCATAAACGGGTTCTAGAGCTCGTCCTGGGCATGCGCTGCTCCAATATCTACGCGCAGACTCCACTCGGTGGTACACCGTTGACTTACGCGGCGAAAAGCGGCTCGGTACGGAACTTTGTGACACTGCTACGGCGACACTGCTGCGGCAAAGAACTCTACAGCGAGACGAATAGACAGATGCTGTGCCGATCGCTGCGAGGAGCGTGCACGAAATATCTAGACGCAGACCCCACCTATGAAATCAGTGAGACGCACTGGAGTGATTTAATTGCTTTGGATGTTCCGATGCTGGGTGAGAGAGTGGACCAGGTTATTCATGCAGCGCTTAAATATATGGCAGTCATGGACTTCCTGAAGCGGGATGCGCCCCTTCCGTTCGAGACTCAATTGAGGGCTCATCACGAAGACGTGAGGTCATATTACAGTAGGTGCCAATCCGAGCTGGAACTGATGCACAAGCTCAAATTGATAGGGCCAGTTATCAGCGTACTCACTGCCGCGGAGAAGCAATTGGCGCGCTTAATGAGGTACGACGGTTTTCTGACAAAACTGAAATACCTCAAAAGCAGTTTTCCAATATACAACGAATTGTTGGAAGACTTGTTCCTTCGTGACGCGCGCGTGATGGCGAGGAGACGCAACGCGAACCGACTGATCCACCAAGTTTTAGGTCCCAGAGTGGCCACTTACGTTGTTGTCAAACATATCCTTCAATATATTGAGCCAGATCTGATGTCAGCTTTTGACGAACCGATATAGACATGCATTGCCATCAAATATCATCAAAGATGCACAACAAATAGTTGCCGAAAAAATTCAAGATAGAAGATTTTTAGCATTTTTAACGCAACAAATTTATTTTTTTTTTCGATGTTGATGTGCATACACTGTAAATATTCATAAGATATATAATATGTTACACATACAAAACTTACATATTTTACATTGAAAATTACTTTCTCGAGAGAAATAATTGTACAGAAGTTGACGTTTTAAAAAAATTATTTTTTTAATTTGAACAAAATAAATTTTTTACAAAATAGTGTATTAGATTAATTGGAATAATATATTTAGAAATTTAAAAAGAAATGCATGATTAGTGTCATAGAATATCTGCAATACCTGCATTGTAATTTTATGTATTAGTATTAGTATTTATTTATTGTAAAAATAGATATTACAAAATATTAATACATCAGCATATTCAGTAAACAATTAATTTAAAAAATACAATGTTCTAATATATATACATTCACAATCACACCGTCAATCAC
>JAWWEQ010011796.1:0-40753 GCA_035583055.1 Torymus tubicola | reverse complement strand
CAATGTATAGGTAGAGCGTTTTGCCTGTAAAAAGGACACTAACATTTAATTTTCTATTGTTTTACAATTATTTTTAAGAAATAACATTAAATTTACAAAATTTACAAAAAAAAGGGAAGGTATAGGGCGCGCGAAGCGCGCTGAACGAAGCTAGTAACATAAAAAAGGCAATATTAAGTTGAAAACGCACTTTAATTAAGTTAATAAGTAAAAAGTATTGCATGCATAAAATTCCTTGCGTCAAATACTACAAATGACACTTGACTTTATTCATAAAAAATTTATATTTCAATTATTATTTATACTTAAAATGAAACAAATATTGCAATTTCATCATTTAAATCAAACGGTGTTCTCGAATGTAGCCCCCAATCACTTTTGATTAGATCAGCCATTTTTTCTGCGATAGCTATAATCGGTATGTTTGGATGTGCTGTTAGAATCTCTGGAATGATTGATGCATCAACAACTCTTAGACTGTTGATACCGATAACCTGAAATATACGATCGCTTAATTAATAAATAAATATAAGATTAGCTTAAAATAAAGGCAAGTATAACATCTATCAATGCTATATTTTCTCTGCTTTAATAAAAATGAATTTTTTAAACGATAGTCAACTAACAAATTAATATTCAACGACCTATTAGTTATTCAGTTTATTCTTATTAAGTTTATGATATGCTTAGTTTAATAAGCAGAAATCTATTAATATGCATTTATTTATAATTTTATGCGATTATTAATGAAATTCTAGAGTTCAATTCAATATTCAACTTACTTGCGACCTTGAATTTAAAACTGCTGAGTTGTCATCTTTTTGTCCCATCTTACATGTTCCAGAGAAATGATAAATTGTACTAGAATAGGTTCTAATAGCACATTCCCAATAATCATCTGAATCATACGTATAATTTTCACACGGTAAGGGAACATCAAATATTTGTGGGCTATACTTTTTAAAAGCTTCAGTTTTACTTAATTTAATTCCCATTCGTATTCCTTTTATCAATACTTTAACATCATGTGGATCGCTTAAGTAATTAGGATAGAGTTTTGGTTTATCATTTGGATTGCGACTTCTCAAAATTAATTTTCCTCGACTTTTCGGGTTAGTTATCATGGGCCAAATGCTCATCAAACCTTTATCTGGTTTATCATGCTGTAGTTTATTCCGATAATCATTCGACACTCCTAACGCCTTAGAAAACATTGGATCTAAAATTCCTGGCATACCTCCGAAAATGAATTCTATATCTGGCTGGCTGCTAGTTTTGTTGAAATCATCAACAGCAATATAACCTAATGAATTAAAACCAATGGACGCTAAAGAACCTGATCGTTCCGTAAGATAATTTCTTATATCAGGATTTCTTGGATCCAATAAATTTAGGTCCGAGTTAATTGAAGTGTTTAGTTTAAAAATTAAACCACCGTAAGCAATGTGATCCATTAAATTTTCACCAACCGGCGCATTTTTTATAATATCAATGCCTAAATCGCGTAAATGTTGTTCTGGCCCTATACCAGAAAGCATCAAAAGTTGTGGAGAACCAATTGAACCAGCACTCAAAATAATTTCTTTTTTAGCTTTCACGGTAAAAATTTTGTTATTCTTTAAAAATTGTACTCCGTAAGCAGTCCTTGTTTCATCTATAAGTATTTTCTGTGCAGTGCTATCTCTGGACAAAAATAAGTTTTTCCTTCGTTTAAGTCCTTGTAAATACGCACGATTAGTACTCCATCTTTCACCGTTTAAAATATTTGTTTGAAAATATGCAAACCCCATTTGGTCGTCATCATTATAATTTATTGTGGAATAACCTAATTGTTTACTAGCCTCAAGGAAAAGCCTATCTAGTTCGGTAGTCTCTAGAGTTGTAATGGGAATTGGACCATTTTTACCATGAAGTTCACTTTTGACTGAGATTCCTTTGACCATGTAATCTTCCAGTTTCTTAAAATATTTTAACATGTTGTTGAAGGACCAAGATTCATCACCAGTTATATTTGCCCATTTATTGAAATCATCTTTATTACCTCTTGTAGCCAACATAAAATTAAGAACACTCGACCCTCCCATTACTTTTCCTCTAGGCCATACACATCTATGATCTTCCATTCCAAGACAGTATTTATCGGAAGGTTCTGTTTTGTACGCCCAATTAATTTGTTCATTAAATTGCAAAGGTACAGCTAATCCAGGAATATCCATGAATGGATACTCTTTGCCTCCTGCTTCGATTAAAAGGACCTTAACATTTTTTATTTCACTAAGTCGAGCAGCTAACGTCGCACCCGCACTTCCGGCTCCAATGATAATAAAGTCGTACACACTTTGATTTTTCGGAGATATATCAATAAATTCATCTTCGTAAATTGGTATATTACCATCGGAAAAATTTAATTTACCTTGAATTAAATCAGCTATATTTTTTCGCAGAGATTTTTCTGTTCCCATATAAACACATAAACAACTATTTATTGTTATAATGAGATAAAGAAATCCTAAAGACGTCCAGCATCTCATTTTTAATGATCTTTTTCTTTCACTACATTCACAGCACAAATTTACTAGGCGTAAGTATTATTGAATTGCCTTCTTCCGCAACATTTATACTATCCTCGTTCCCCCTCCATAAAATGCTGGAATAAAAATATTGAAGATGAAGTCCCCACCACCATGTATCGCGAACGCTAAATTTTACATAATGACACTCAGTACACTGACTGCTATATCTTACACCACTTGATAAAACCTTATTTCATTTAAACTTTTAATTTTTCATAATTTATCGCACCGTGTGTTTAATCATTTGTATAAATGATATATTTTTTCAAATATACAAATACTATAAACATTGCTAAATTTTTGCAACTTCTTTTTTTTATCATTTTTTTTATAAAAATATGGATACACTGATTCTACTATTGTATACATTCTAATACCTATTATTCTGCTTCTTGGTATTCTTACGCTTGTTGATATATTTGTAATTTTGATTTCCTGTAGCTTTTTTCTTCACTGCTTAAATAATTAAATATTCACTTCTTTCTTGTCGCTGATCCTAATGCTCAATCACTTTCTAGAAGTCAAAATTAAATAACCACACAAAGTTGACCTACTCAAACAACTTTATCATACAAAAGTTTGTAAAGATGGAAGAGAACTTTATCTCTTTCAATATGTTTTATTTTAGTAGCACTGAATAAATATTGTTCATCGATTTATATGTGAATAGTCAACATCTTTATTAATAATCACATGAAATTATGAACATAATCGCATGCTACATTTATCTATCTAGCTAATTATTCCGAATCATTTTACCCTTTACGCGGACGCTTTGGCGCATTCCAGGTCGGTAATTTTTGTATAATTGAATTTAGATAAAAATAAAATATGAATAAAGATGATAAAAGGCAGAAATTTCCAAATACCCAGAGGTTACTGTTTCCTTATGGGGGTTAGCTGAAGGTGCTCCTCTTATCACTCGACGATACACGAATTTCACTATGACAAAAGTCCATAAAGAATCACCTGTTAGAAACAAAAAATGCCGACCACGTGGAGGTAAATGTTACATAAACTACAATATGCTACTTCTCTCGTTTCACATGTATTTCACATAAAATGTTTTTGACAGTCGATTAGAGTTGACTATCAAATCAAATTCATTCTTGTCTATAATAATTAAAACAGAGAGAAACACTTAATTTCGGACGTTGGCTCTGTAGCCGATATTTTGGCGATGGTTGGCTACAGTTCGGTAATCCCGTTGCCACTCCAAGCCCCGAACTTATTATCAGTGTTGTTTTTTGACATGACCTTATCGCCTAAGCTTTTACGTCGCGCCCGTTTCAGACTAACGATACAAACACGCTTTTTTTAAAGTGTTTACCACTTAAAAGTGATTATCGTTACGTATTGTGTGTGTGTGTGCGTATGTGCGAAGTCATAGCGACGCAATACGATGCGTTCGACCTGACTGCCGATACAGCTCTACTTGGCTCGAGGAAATTTGCATACCTACTTTGCAATATAATACGCGGCGCTTGATAATTATCAAAATTTGATGAGAGCACTGAGTGTACAATACTTGTAC
Source organism: Torymus tubicola (assembly GCA_035583055.1). Taxonomy (NCBI): domain Eukaryota; kingdom Metazoa; phylum Arthropoda; class Insecta; order Hymenoptera; family Torymidae; genus Torymus; species Torymus tubicola. Next base: position 36,646 of record JAWWEQ010011796.1, on the reverse strand, counting down.
ATGTAAATGCACAAGAAAAATAAATAAGCACGCTGCAAGTTGTAAGTTTTAATTAAATAACTAAACTAAAAAATATAACGAGGTTCGAGGATAAAATACGGAGAAAATAAGCGTCTCGGTTCTCCGTATTCTATCAAACCCATTTGGCACTCGTTCCCGCGAATTCGTGCATCTCGAGCGTTTGTTGAAAACGCTCGAGCAACGTATTCGTGAGCTACGCGCGGTGAGAGCGCGACTATCGCCGTTGCAAAGTCACGCTCAATTCAATTTTGAATTCAATTCTCTGTGGCTCCGAGGCATAACGACATAAGTTCATTTTTTTGAAAATCGAAAAACTTTGGATTTTGTATTTTTAAATGGTTTTTTTTCATTTAAAACTGTCAGTAGTAGCTAAACTATTGCTCTAAAGCTACGATATACGGAAAACGTAACAACATAAGTCCATTAGTGATTTATTTTATTTAACCTAATTGAATATAAAAATTATTTCATATAAAATATAGGGGAAATTGGAGTAAACTGTATACTTTTTGGAAACTGTTTAATAAGAAATAGATAATAAAATAATAACAATATTCAATATTATAATTGTGTTTAGTTTACTTTTATGTAACTGAAAATCAATTTGGTTAGTTAAAAGAATATTTGTAAAAAATGTTATTACAAAGAGAACGAGAGTATCCGATTTTACCCCAATGAAAAAATTGTCGGGGTAAAACCGGATACTCTTTATTCTTTAGAAAATTAATTTATTTTTTGCGTTTTTACTCCATCTATCTACTAGAATTGATATGCGAGTCAGTATTGAAGTAGCAAGCCTTTTTTAAATTTTATTTTTTTCATCCAAAATATCTGATTTTGGAAAAAAATCAATTTTCTTTTGATCAGAATTGTAAAAAGATTTTTTAATATATTAACACCTTTTTATACCAAAAAATAAATAAATTTTATACGGATGGTGCATAAACATTGCATTGAATGTATATTGTTGTTCAATTTTAGTGTTATATTAAAAATAACATATCCAAGTTTATTTCAACCTTCATTATCCGGTTTTACCCCAAATTTAAAAAAAAGTAATTACTCATTTTTTACAATCACAAGTTAAAGTGAATACCAAATTTATACTTATATCTCTTGGTTACGATGTAAACAATAAGGTTATATATTTGTGAAAAGAATATGTTGCTTGCAAAAAGATTATGCGCACAATGATTGTTGCGGGGAACATAATCTTGAAAGCTAAGAAATCTTTGATCCCTTCTGAAGTCATCATGAGGCTATTCGGTAACATGCCGATTACATAAAAAATGGTAATAGAAATATTGTTAATGGGATACTATGTGTTTTATGTAGACGGCGTTAGTAGTAACCGAGAAATTGAGATTTCTGGTTTTACCCTAGTATGCGGTTTTACCCCAGTCTCCCCTATACAATAACTAGATAAAATTTATAATTTTATAAACGCTAAGTGCATAAACGTGAGAATTTTGAAAGTTATAGTTCATAATATCTGTTCTTTTACGAAATAAAACAATGCTTTTTAATTTATCGCGAATTCAAGTTGTATTCAAAGTGTATTATTTTTAACATAATTATTCGTTGATTAATTGATAATTTTGATCGGAATTCATAATTAAATTAACGAAAATGATCGAAAAATAAACGAGACTATTAGATAAGTCCAAGTTCCCGGCATAACGACATAACTTCATACTTTTTCGAGTTTTCGCGAAGGAGAAAATGCATAACCTGGTCATACCACTCGTTTATTCCGATCTTACGAATAAGTTTAAACATTGAAACCCATTTTTCTCAGAAACTCCAAAAGTGGACGTATGTCATTATGCCTCGAAGCCACAGATATGTAATGAATAGAAAGTTCGTTTTTTAATGTATAAAAATAATATAAATATAGGTTTGATTAATTTTGCACAAATAATTTTTATTGCGATTTTTTCTTTTCTTTAGCTGTCAGTTGAGTCAAAACTAAATGTAAAATAACTTTAGAAAAAGAAGACAAGAGGAAATTTTTCATAAAATAAACATGTTAAAAACGACTATTAGAGGCATCTAGCCGATAAATTAAAATTGTTTGATGAACATAATGCGGATTCATTATAGGCGTAAATTGTAGGTACTAATACTACTGATAAATGGAAAAATTGTTGAACTCATAAAGAGTACGCCTATAATTTATAATTCATAAAATTATTTACTGTTTTATATTGAATTTTGATTATGGCTTGTCCTTTAAACACGTCGAAACTTTAGCGCTGATTTTACGTAACTCAATAAAAACTTTGTCCGTCAATTTCAAAGTAACCAATTTGATAAAACCCCTAAACGTTTAATCCTAGCTTCAAATAATCCCCTACAGTTTAAAGCTCGCATTCTTGGTGTCGCGCTACCTCAGCTCGAGCCGATCTTCGTGGCTTTTCGCCGCCAATAAAGCGCGGGTGCGCACAACGCGAGGTAATCCTCCGGGAGCCGCACCCGATCGAACATCGGAAGTTCACTCTGTCTTTCCCTGCTCTCCTTGTCTTTTGTAAGGATCGACTTTCCCCCTCCACGTGTACAGGCCCGTAAATAATGTCGCCTCGGCTTGTATACCTGGTTCTCGCATTCCGGTGGTCCGTGTTACCCTCCCGGTCTCTCTCTCTCTCTCGTTCTCGCCACATACTTGCAAACATACGATCGAGTTGCCGGTTCTATATGTTCCCCTCTCGCTCTGGTTCGCCCTGCTGTTTCTCCCAATCCTTTTGTCTAATTATGAAGTTACCTGCTACTCGGACATTGTTACCGCTGCAAGAGCTGGCTACTGCAAAGGATGAGAGATTGCAGGGAAATCCGCAGCGATAGCATTCAGGAATCCGGGCCAGACTTGATATGATAATGCTTTTATCTTTATCTAATCCTTTTGTTACCAACTTTCATTTTTATAGTTTCGAATTCGTTAAAGGGAAGCATAAAATACTTGTTTTATTTATTCAATTCCCATTTGTTGTTACGATACAGATAATATTATTTAACCCGAGATTGCAACGATTATCCGTAGCATTGTTAAAGGTTAAGTTTAAACATTTTGTTAAAAAGTTCAAATTAAAGAGTTTATCCAAGAAAAAATAGCTTCTGAAAATAACTTCATCCTACACTCCTACTTTTCCAGTACCCACGGTAACGCAATTCGTGAATTTATACGAAAAGTGAAATAGCTATCCTCCCTCGCCTCCACATTGCCCCGACTTTTCCACCTCTCCTCTGTCCCTTTAACTCTCCTTCTCCCCGTCTTTTCCACTTGAGATCGCTCTCCTCTTCTCTCCTTTCTTCACTGGCCGTGCGTCCGGGGAGAGCTTACAATTAATAATTGAAATCAATATCGAAGGAGGCGCTGCGGCGTGGGCGCCATTCTCCCCTGGCGCCAAGGCGCGATTACCGGCCGGTCGGGAATTTCAGAAGACCCGGGCGCAAACGCAATTCGCTTCTCTAGGATGATTTTTTCATGTGCCCCGTTTTCTTATTCAACCAGGCGAAGAGGAAGAGAACCGGTCTTATCTTTCCGGACCTCCTTCGGTATTCAGCACGCAGTTTTCTCGGCGCTGAGGTGGATTGCGATTCTCCGGGGTCAGCTTGAAGCAGGTGAATTTTTGGTGCGCCGAGCGCGACTTGATACATCCTACCGGGTGTAGACACTATTTCGTTTCTGTTTTTCGGCTAAATTTTCACTCAGAGGGTTGGAAAAGAAATTACATTTGGATTTTGTAATATTTAAGTTAAAACATTGGTGTATATAAATACTTTTAGTCGTACTTTATTGTAAATTTGACTAAGCTTATTGCATGTATAACCTTAATTAATTAACTAACTTACTAATTTGAATAGCTAATTAGGTTAATTGTTTCAACTGTGTACATTTCTATGTAACAATTCAATTATATATTACGGCTATGTACACTATCAACTTCGAATAATAATTTAGATTACCACGTGACATTATGATATATACAGGAAATTGTACATATATTGAATAACACTTTGCACATCGGTCTAATGGTAAATTTAACAAATAGATAAAAAATTTTATTTTATGGTTCAACGACGACTCATTCCATATTGCTCAAGATACTTAATAAACAATGGCGAATTATCATCCCTCATTCATAAACCACAACCCCCCTAATATTCATCCTACGACTAGCTCTCCAAAAAAAAAACAGTCGCACAAATCAGCACAGAGTCTCCGACCTCAAGGAGCGTAAGCACAGTCTGAGCACCCTCTCAAGCCACACGCATCCGGGTGGCTACACCGAAAAAGGAAAATGCTTAAACGATGGCACGCGCGCGCGAGTTCAACGAGCCTCGTCGAACTTGCTCCTGCGCTTCCCATCTCGAACTTAATTTCCTTCCCCGAGAACGCTTAGTCAGCGGCGCGCGCTTACGCCAGACTTTCTCGTCCCTATATATACGCGTGCAGAACGCATTGCCTGTGTGATTAATGCGAGCAGCACCTCGTCGCGCGTTATCAATCACACCGATGGTGTGTGTATATATATAATCAGCTAACAAAAAGTAAAGGAGCATGTGTATGATACTCTCCGCGAGAATAGTCTGGTTATTACACGGCGTGCACGCAGGAATGCGTCGCCATTACGCGGTCCGGCGAATAGCTAACGGCTAGTATACAGCGACGTAATCGCGAGTAGACAGCCGAGGGGTGCGGCTTATGAGCGGAGAGAGAGAGAGAGAGATGTATATATACATAGGTGAGGAGTTCGCGAGGGTTGCGGTTTGTCTGACGCGCTCCGGTATTTTCTACTTAAGGGACAAGCTCCTGTTCATTATGTTACAGCGCGTGGTATTGCGAGATGCGCGTGACGAATTCTTGTTGGATTGAAAATGTTGATTTTAAAGTTATTTTATTTAACTGTTGTAAAAATACCAGAATGTAAAAAATTTTGAAATGACAATAGGGAATAGTATTTTAACAGTCACTAAATAACTAAATTAAAAAAAAAATAAGTTGGGTTTTTATGAATTTATCATTCATTAGTGGTTTATTAATATATGAAACAATATTTGATAAAGAATCGTAAATTGGATAATTTTATTATCGCTGTTTCATGATTACGTTGTTGTATTATTGAATTAAGAAAAATAGCAAGATTATTATTTACGATAATGATGTGTTACAAGTCGTCAAAATAATAATCAGAAGGTAACGAGCGTAGCCTGTACCACGTCAAGACACACAACTATACCGACGTCATTTGTATATATAGCTTGATTTCGGAGTCAATCGATTAGTGCGCCGGGGTATAGTAAAGCCATTTATGCTCTGGAGAGCTTAAGTAGGATTGGCCTGCGGATATACTCCTCAAAGCGAACATGTTATTGGCCATCTCCAGGCAGAGAATCAACTACGTGAGACGTTGTATAATATGTAAACGCTGCTGTGATCTAAAATTATTTATTACGTCTGTTCCCAATTCCATTGCAAATATTTCACCATGACAATCATCTATTTCTTAATATATACACACATTACTATTGATGTACGATATAATTTTTCTAATCAGCAAAGTGAAATTCAAATTCCGCGATATTTTAAATTTAATATCTCTTTTTTTCAAATAACCCCGGTAGAAATTTGTCTATCAAAAATAGGGCCAAATCTCAGTAAATGGTCAAGAGAAATGAGTAATTATTGGCTCCCAATGAAACGCTTTTTTTGACGTTATTCGCCCATTTAATAGATTGGGACTAACATAACCTAAGTTTCGAATTTTCGTTCCAAGTTTTCTTGCAAACTTGACGTTGAAGCAGGTGAAATTTAACAATAACTAAAAGTTTAGGCAAATATAAACAATATAGGGAGACTAAATAATAGTTCGCTGCACTCCTTTTATAAATATTTAGTAAAATTTATTTATTACCATTTGATTCTGTCTCTCTCGCTCCTCGTCATAATAATAAACTTTTTTTTGGCCATTTTTTGAGTCATTTTAATGGTCTACTTTAATACCTTTAAAATGGTTACGAACACATTTGTGCCGATGATCAAAAAAGCCACTCCATTTTTTTTTATCTACTTAATGTTCGAATAATGTGGAAAAAAGCGCTTCAACGGGAGCTAAAAACTAGACAAGAAAAGTACCCATTTAATATCCAAGTCTAAAATAAATAGTCAGTTCTTGGTTAAAAAATGTTTTGGATTTCCACCAGGAATCCGTAACTCTCTTTTTCGAACAAAAATCCATCCAGATTCAAATACCACATCTCCCCTCTATCTCCGCATTTGAAAAAAAATCCGCGGCATTCGATAGCTCCTATCACAATGCAGGCCAGGCCTACACGACCGAACGATTTTCCACGCACGATATACACACACATCCACACATGTAGTAACGTACAAAAGCAAGCGCGTAGAAATCTTCCTTCGCTCTCTCCGCGCACAGTCGATTAAAGCTCGCTCGCTCGGTGCACAAAGGACAGGTGAAATGGAAACGCACGACGCGTTCGCTCGCTCGTTCTCCCTCTATCTCCGTCAAAGGTCGTAATAATCCTTTCCGCGCGTCCAGGGGGAAATCGAGCTTTGATTGGCGTGTGCAGCGGTCGCCGTCAAGGCCAGACGCACGCGCACGTATATATGTACGTACGTATGCACACAGGGATGCTACGAGCCGTCGTGCAACGCGCGCGTACACGTATATATATATATGTATATGTATTTATACACATGTGTATGTGTATATGTATGCTGGGGAGCCAGCTAAACGTGTTTTGACTGTTTCGAGTGGCACTGTCGCGCGTCAATCACCGCCAGCGGTACGCGAGCTCTCGCAAGCACATACGCGCTAGTAACTGACGTGGACGAGTAATTTTAGATAGAGACCCAGCGTACGCGTGTGTAGTGTGGATGTGTGTATATTTGCGCGCCTCTCTCTCTCTCTCTTTCTCTCGCTCGTTCTGTCCTTCTCTTTATCTTGCGTTTACTAGCGCTTCGTCTAGCTCGCTCTTCCGGATTCGCTTGGACGTCGGTCGGAACGAGGGAGAGAGAGAGAGAGAGAGAAAGAGAGAGAGAGCAAGCTTTCGATTTGATATAGGATGAACCGATCATTGTACGTGTATGCACGTGTGTATGGAGGAGAGAATAGGGAGCAGGGGTCGACTTAATTTTGGGTCGGCTCTGCGGGAGGTGCGGTTCGCTCATTGCACGATTTTCGGATAATGGAGGGAAGTAATGATAGCTGTTTGCCATTCGATATTGTTATTGCAAGTGTAACTCGTCGAGTTCCGATTAGATACCTGAAGGTTGACTAATTATTGTACATTATACGGTATGAGAAATTGTAGTTTCCACCTTTTTGTGATTTTTTTTAAATAAAATAAGTGATATCTAGAAACGGGCAAATAACATATAATTATTTTTTAAATTAGTTTATGATCAAATTGAAGGATTTTAGTTCCGGATATGGAATGACAGAACTACATTATCACGTTTTTTCTGCAGTGCATACAAGAGTAAAGGAACAATATAACTTTGAAGAACTTTCCTATTCAGCTTAACCATTTTTCAATTTATATTTATCTTATTTCGTTGTTTTGCTATATTAGTAATGGTTGTTCAGTTAATGTTTTAAATACTCATAATATGTCAGTGTATGAATACATTAGTAAATTTAAGGAAACCGTGTTTATCAACAGTAGTTCTAATCTCTTTCTATTGCGTCATAAATCAATCAATTATGAGTCGTTTTTCTTTTTAAACAATTCGAGTTATTTAACAATTTTAGATAAGAAAAAACTTTTTTCGTCGATGACAAAAAAAAAACGGTTTTAACTCGAAAAACACATTTCCAATAATCAATTGAATTATATTTGTAACTTTTAAATAATAGAGAGACGGTAAATATTGGTGAGCCATATTTTCGTGTGGTTGGTCTCATTAATTAGCTTAGAATTTTAGCTTATCATTTGGATTATTATTTTACATTAACAGCTTTCCTCGATTTTTGGTACTCATTATCGTAGGCCAGATTATTAACACACTACTATTTGATTGATCTCATTGAAGCTTATTTAGGTAAATAAGTTTTCAACTATTTTAAATATGTTGGATCTACCGTTACTAGCCAACCTTCGATATTAAATTCTATATATGGCTGTGTACGTAATTTTCTAGGATAACGAAGTTTTTACAGTAAAGGTTTTTTGATTATGTTATTGTACTCTTATTCTCCATAAGCAGATTTTATCTCGGTTCCGTCAAATTCTGCATTTTTATAGCTGTTATAACAATTGTATCATTTTTACCATAAATTTAAGTTATTTTAATCAATTTATGTTACATAGCATAGATTTATGGCCATCTATGCTAAGACAGTATTTATCGTAAGACTCCGTTTCGTACGGCCAATTGAATTCCTCAATAAATTGCAAACGCACAGCCATCTCGAAAATGTCTATATTTAGATACTCTTTGATCTCTCCTTTGATTAGAAGGACTGGTAACATCTTTGACTTCACTGGATTGCGCCGCTAGAGTCGCATCCGTACTTCCGGTCTCAATGATAATAAAGTCATACTTTATATCAATTAGTTCATCTTTGTAAATGGGTATGTTTTCGTTGAAAACTTATTTATATATGATTACAAAATGCTAATAGAAATGACTAATTCCGTAACTAACAATTGATATCAGCTGTTTGTACACGAGTTACTTTTTATCACCTGAATTCCAGTCTAACATAAACAATAAACTTCCAATCTAAGTAATGCTATATTTGAAAATGCTGATTTAACCTTTAATATTTTTAATATTGAAGCGTGTATGTACCCTATACATAATAGTGTTCGTACAAGCAGTGTTTTATTTTCACTTTTTCTTTTTATTCTTAACTCAGAAATAAAATTTAATATCGAATAAAATTTTTCAGGAACATTTCCTCAGGAAAACCTATATAATCATATTTCACAAAATTTTATACGTTTAGTTAAAATTTATTGAAATTCCAGGTATTTCATAAAAATTTCTTTCTTTTGCAATATTCTTTCCAAATAACAAGATTTTAAAAAATTTTCGTATTAAATTAGTTAAATTTGATTTTAATTTTATAAAGATTCTAAATGTTTATGAAGTATCAGTTTTAACTCAGACTAGCCCCATTAAGCGGCTATATTATTATATTTCATCTACCTTAATATTACAAGATAAATAAAATCGTATAATATCTGCGATCAAGTAATTTTGCTCCTTTACTCATTAGCGGTGCCCAATAATTCGAATATTTAATTTTTAATTAAAAGTCCAGAACCGTGAAAGATTAATATAAAGACGTTACGAAATAAATCGAGCGAAGTGCAGGGGTAAAAGGCGACTGATGCAAAGAAAGTAAGAGGAAAAAAAAATGAAAACTAACGAACGAAAGAAGAAGCACTCCATCTTGCATTAAGAACACCGCGCGCCGGCGTATACGGCACGACGGCGGTAGTCGTTTAATCTGGCCTCTCTCGTTTAAAGAGACGTAACCGATAATCGATGGCCCTCGACGCGACTCGTTGGCTGCTTCTGGGCATCGGCCGTCTATACCAGCGCGCCTTCGCTAATTGTCGAGGCGTTTCCAAAGAGGCAGAGCCACCGTTGCTTCCTTTCGCCGCGTGCACTCCACAGCTCAATTCCAAGTTCATGATTCCAAGGATGTAATTCAGAACGGCAAAGTTCCCCCCCCCCTCTCTCACTCTCTTTCCGGCTCATGGGCTCTATGTTTTGCTCTGTCTGCCTCTCTTTGGCATTTTATACGTGCTTATAAAGAGCTAGTTGCCTCGATAAAAAAGTATCTAGACCACCAATTGCTACATCTGGTTTGATAGTCAGGAGAAAAAGTTTGAGGAAAAGAGCTCATTTTTTTCTATTTAATATCCAGTAATACGTTATATTATAGTAATTCATTTTCTTTGAATATTAAGCAATGTTCTATCAGATCGTATGTTAAGCTTTAGTTATATATCTATTATTGCATACTAATATATATATATATATATATATTTTCCAAGATCAACAATCATCAAATATACAATTAGATATGCGTAGATTTTCACAAAAAATTGCTCATGACTTGTTTGAAAAAATAACAAAAAAAAAAGTTGAAGGACACCTCTAAAAACTTTTTTTCCTTATTCTATAACTAATACATATAGTCCACGAATATGATTTTGAACATAGAAAATCGGGATAGTGTTTTAAATAAAGCTACAGTTAATGTTTGAAACTCTGAATGAAAAATAATCGGTTTTTTGTTATTTTCATCAACATGATTTGGATATTAACATAATTTGCTTATAACTTTTTTATTATTAAAAACGAAATAAGATAAGCTTTCATTTTTTAATTTTTGAAAAAGCATATAAAAGGCTATGTTCTCTAGTTTTATTTTTTATTTTTAAATAATGCTCAAATTTTTTCAAAATTAAATGGTACCGTTTGAAGAAGAAGCCTCTTTAAGACTTTTTTTTTTCAAATAAATACATTTAAATTAAATTACTTTAAAAAGTCGTAGCTTTCTGAAAAACACTATCCCGATTTTCTGTGTTCAAAATCATTTTCGTAGACTATATTAGTTATAGGATGAGACTTTTTTTTCGTTATTTTTTCAGACAAGTTAAGAGCAATTTTTTGTGAAAATCTACATATATATGTGTGTTACGTTCTTGTTACATATAATTTAGTTTCACCCGCATTTTACCCTCTCCATTATCCACATTACCGACTCACCTCCATACCATCCGTTCTTCCCATTCAGTCTTTTCGTCACATTTATCATTAACCGAGCCGACGAGAGCGTGCACTCCGATCGTGCTTTATCGCTCTCTATATATGCAAACTATAAGAGAAAAAAAGCATAATTCGCCTTATCCACACTTAGAAAATGCACCGACATGTATATTGATACACACGTACATGTGTGTGTGTGCTTGCATGTTACAGTCGCCGACGCAACAGGAGGTGTTATCCGCCCTGAAGAAGCGACTGGAGCAGACGAGCGTGCCCCTCTTCCCACGGCATCGACTTCGCATGCTCTCGAAGCTGGCCGAGGGCGCCTTCGGTACGGTGAGTATATATATATGTACACATACGTGTGTGTGTATGTGTGTGTAGTGGATCATGTGCGCACCTCACCTGTGGAGCTTTTATTGATTTATACGCGCGTGTGCACCGCCAGCGCGCACATGGCTGCATACAAACAGACGAGAGGCGGGATATGCTAATGTACGTCATAGAGAGAGATAGAGAGATAGAGCTTTGGCACTTAATTTCGTTTGTAAATGAGGTTTACAATGTGCTGGAATAGCGCTCCGATGACGCGTCAACGATGACTTTGTGTGACATAATAGATTAATGATAATGGTTGCTTTTAATTTGAAAATACTTTGAGTTCTATACATTTTCGACTGTGTTAAATTTATATCAACGTAAGAAATTACTTTTATGAAAATAAATATTTAAAAATATTGTTTGTAAAAAGTATTTAATGTATGTTATAAGTATTATAAAATATAAAACAACGACAGCTATCGCGAAAAATATAAACATACATAACAATAGACGCTTCATCTATTCTGAACTCGTTTTTATCGTAGAAATTCGTTAAAGAATTATAATTTTATGGCCGTATTTATTAATTATATATTCGTGACAAACGAAGACTCTTAGCTATCAGTACATTATTAGACATTGAGCAAATGAGACTAACAACGAAAAAAATGCACGTGTTTAAAGAAAAATTCTATTCAGACGACGTGACACGGCATAAACTTACTATAATTAGATAAACATTATTAAACAAGCCTATAATTATTATACAAAAAGCGTTTTAACGTTAAAATAAATTAAAAAGAAAACTACTTTTAATATTATCTTTTTTACGTAGCTCATTACCATCAATGTTGATTAGAATATAAATAAAGGATTACCGAGTTGATTTTATTTATTATTTAAATTTGATTTTATAAACTTTTGAAAAGTTGATATTGGTGTACATTTTTTATGATTACTTGATAATCCATAGATATTAATGAAAATAACTAATAGAAATCCAAAATAAACTAAAAAATACGAGATAACAAGTGCCAAAAAAACATTCTAGACTGCCTCAACTCACAAAAACGAATAATTCAAGCAAGTAGTCAATCACTATACATTATTTAAGAGTAGCTCTATTTCTCTACCCTCTACAGTCAATATATAACACCATGCACCCTCTTACATTCTTAAAAGATTGATTTCAATCTACCGTTCCATTCTCCCCGTCGAGTATATATAATCCTAAAAAGAGCAGCGACTAGCTGTGTTTCTTTCGCGATTGACTTAGCTTTCCATAAACACTTCCTTAAAAAACGGGCACTCGCTGAAAGGCTAAAAAAAAATCTATTTTAATGAAGGTCTACATCGCGGAAGCGGAGGGTATTCCAGAGTACGGCACGACTACAACCCTCGGCAAGAGGCTCGTGGCAGTCAAGTTTTTACTGCCGGAAGCGAACGAGAAGGAGAAGTAAGTACAAACACAGTACGCCCTTAATTCCCTCTATCCCTTACTCCCTTCTCCTTCTTCTGCTTCTTCTGTTTTTTTCTGTTGCCTCGCGCGAATTCCGGGCAATAAAGTCTCGCACGATTCGCAAAAAAGGAGCGCTTTCTTCCCTCTCAATCGATTCGTGTCGTTTTCCCGAGAATTCGTTTTCGCATTTTATCCTCTCGCACCGATCGCATTTGAAAGAGGCTACGGAGATGGAGTACGCGCGAGCGAGGCTTCATGAACTTGCTATTCTTTATTTGCGCCTTTTTATTTACTATTTGCTCTAGCTTTGACTACGACGCGGCTAATATCGTTTGAGCAACGTTTCTGACCAAGTGTTGATTAGTGTGTTACTGGTTAATTATCAACGCTGTGAAGTTTTATTGAATTTTTCAAATAGTAGACTGTGTGAACATGTTTACTCCTGATTATATGGCAGTAAAAATTGATCTATTTCAGTGTCAACATAGAATGAGCTATTATCCATATGGCGTGACTGAGACGTAAATTTTCATTTTATTTTCTCGTGTGTTATTTATGGTTTCGAACGATAATTAAGTTAAAGGAATAATCAATAATTCACTTAGAAATATATTATACGTCTTCCTAATGTGTGTTAATTAAAATAAAATTATTGTACTTAAATCGTATAACATATAGGTAAATTTTTTTATTCCAAATAAAAAATCCTGCACGCAGTCCTGTGTATTTTAAACGTTGATCTCACATTAATTTAATACGAAATGTATTAATTATAATTGTTATACCATATTGATTAAATCTCCATTATATTTTTTGATTTATATGGTTATATATGCTTTTCCTATCTTATACTTAAAGACCTAACAAAATCGAGAAAATTAATTCGTATTGTTCTTTCCTCGTTAATAATATACTTCGAATTAATGTTGATAAAAAATCAAGATAAGAATATATAGGTTTTTATTTTAAAATGCATCACAATAACTATAACATTTCAGTTATTTAAACAGCAAACACGTTCCCAAAAGATTGATCAAACAAACCTAAGAAAAGGAAAGGCATTCTTGCTATTCAACAACGATAACAGAACCTCACGCGTAGTCGTACAAGCCGTTACGATTGTATTTCCTTAAGTGGACCGCTTACAACTCATTTTTTCACGGCGAACAAATATTACGACTCTTTTGAATCTGCACGTCTACCTTTCTCTCTCTCTCTCCCCCTAAGGACCGCACGCTTTTTACCTTGCCCCTATTGTCCCGCTATATCTCTATGCCATCTCTCTCTTCGCTATTTCAGCCCCATTCTTTCGGCCGCGCGTGCCTCTCCTTTTTATTTTTTATCTGTTTCTACCTTAGCCCCCCCCCCCATACTCCTTCCTCCTCGTTTACTCTATTTCGGTCTTTCCCTTTCTTTCTCTCCTTTATCTGGCGCGCATAAAACTCCAAGCTAGCTCGGCTTTCTCTCTCTCTCTCTCTCTTCCCCGCCCTATTGTTTCTCTTCCCTCGCGCAATATCTCTCTCCCTCTCGCAAACTATCTCTCTCTCTCACCCGCGCTCTCTTTCTCTTTGATTCCCGTGTATAGCTCGGACTTCGGTAGCAGACGTATAGAGCGGGGGGCTATCGGTGCCTAGACATCGGCAAAAAGCCTCGTCGCTCTTGCGACTTCTTTGAACGCCGGCGCGCTACGGATTTGCATACAATGACCGGTGCGCGCGCGCGCGACTAGCGAACTGCATTGACTGCAGATCGCGTTTTCGGTGTACGTGCCAGCGCGGATCCATTACTGGTTTGACAAAGCGCCGGTTTCTCTCAGTGTGCAGGCACGCGTTCTCCGCAAATTCGCTCGCTTGTATGACGCAAGCTGAGATTTTCTATGCGGATCCAAACGAGCGGAATCCTTCGGGGATGAGGAACTGAAGGAGGGAGGAGACGCGAAATCTCGATTTTCTACGCGCTTCCTTCGTTCGATCGATCGATCGATGCGTGAATTCCGTGTACTATTCACGGGACGTTAGGCCATTTTCGAAGACTGTATTCGACTCTTTCTTTCTCTTTCTCTCTCTCTCTTTTCTTTGAGATTCTCGTAAAAGAGAAAGATTTTCGAGGCTTCGTGGATTCGCGGAAGAGAATAAATAGTAGATTACTGACTGATAATTTTAATGTTTTATTCATTATATTGCCGCTCGCGATGCTGATGGAAAGTTGATTTCGTTTGCACGATATTCAAATAAATTAATGTTTATTGATGAATGAAATTATTTTATCAAGCTTTAAATTATTTAAATATTTCAATCTGACGATCGTTTGCTATATATAAATTAAATTTAAGGAGCAATAACGTCATTTAAAACTAAAAGGAAATAAAACTAATTTTAAATGAATTGAATGTTTTTAATTTTCCATTACTTTGAATACGAAATAACCGTATATACTTTTAGATAAGAAAAATCGCGAGTATATGCAGTACAATATGCTAATAAAAATGGCAGCATTAGGCCTGAGGCTTTTCGCGGCTGTCGGCTTATAAACGAGGATAAGTGGATAAACTCCGTTGCAGATGAGGCCGTGCAAAGGAGTCGGTGTTGACGGAAGATAAGAGTATTTTATGCGCCACTTCGTCGGTATCGTTCGCCTCAGCGACACTTTATTAAAAATAACACTTTTGCCCTCCCGTCAACCTATAACCCCTCTATTTCTCTTTCATTCTCCCTGTAATTTCCCGAACCAATATACGCTTTTAGTACTAAAGAACGTGTTTAAATGACTGAAGAAAAAATTAGAAGTGAAGATTGCTTTCTGAGTTTGCTATAACAAGGTATTAATAAATTAACTTTATAGCTTTGCAGATTAAAATGTAAATATCGAAGATAATTTGAGCATCAACTTCTTTTTATATTTACTGACTCTTGCATACTGATAAATATGTCAGAATGTAGAAATAGCATGAAAAGTCGATTCGTCTTAGAGAAGCGAGACTTAATGTAAACACAGTAATATCTGCTCTCGATGCTCAATACACTCACCCTCGATCAACGGCGAAGGCATCGGCATTTCACAAGTAAAGAGAAAAAATAACAAAACGGAGAAACGCACACGTGCATATCATTTCCTTAATGGGCAAGATTTTGTTGCCACCGAAAAGGCAAACGCGGCGCAGTATATAGACGGAAAATTAAGAATGGCCAGGGGAAGTGTATACGTAGAGCTTTTGCAGATGCTGTTGGCCAATATGCTAACCGTTTCCACGAGAAATTCGCCCGTGTTGTTGGGTTCCAACAACCGTAAATAAGCCACTGTGTATGTGGGTGTATATATATATGTTGGAGTCGCTTAGAGCCATTTCGGCGCGTAAGCGGAGCTTCTTTTTTTCCTCTTTTTTGTCCTCCTGCGTCGTTTCTACTCTTTCCATAGCGTTTTCATGTATACATGCGTGGTTTTCTCTTTTCCATCGCTTATGTACCGAAAACAAATTTATTCGCCGATGCTTATTTCAGATTTGCTCGTTTTCTTTATTGAATTTGGCCGCGCCTCGATGCCCGCAGTTACGATAAAGACAATGTTTTGGGGGGATGCGTATTTGCTTCGAATCGAATGTGGTGGTTCAATTTGTGTGTAAATATATATATTGGAAATTTTTTCATATTTTTTTCAAATAAATTGTTTTTATACCTTACTGAAAATATTGTAAGTTTTTTTGTTTTATACTTGGTTCAAATAAATGTGAAGTAATAAATGCATCAATAAACAAAGAAATATTTTTCTTACGCATATTTAATTATTGTAAAATTTAGAACTCACAATTTGTGTATAACTCAATATTTTTCAATAATGCTACATTATTTTTGTTGCTGGAAAATACTGTAAAACATAAATACGTGTATTTCTATACCTTTACACAACGGTTTCTTTGACAAAATAAAATTTTTAACTTAACTTTAAAATACTTTTACAAAATGTAGTTTATACTCGTGTTTCCAACGATTATATTTCCAAGGTATAGTAAAAAACAAATATTTATATTTCATATTCGAAATATAGCAAAGCTCAAACCAAAAATGAAATTCAATAAAAATCATTGGAGTCACTTGTAAAACCACATAATAACATTAACCGCAGCACATCTCTTGAAATTGAACTCCACCCCCGTGTACATCTATCTTCTTGAAAAGCCAGCACGCGTTTCAATATTCCGCTACTGTACTCGCTCTCAGTACGTCCATACACTCACGTGCGCGCGAGTACACGTACCACGCGCAAAAAGGTAACCAGCAATAAAAGTCGCGGGGGCGCGCGCGCGCACTTGGAATGCCGGCTGCGCGCTCGCCCGCGTCTGTAACACACGTAAACCGCTGCGGAAAGTGCAGTGTGCTCCCGGACTCTCTCTCTTTCAACCCCATAAGGCGTCTGCGCGGCCAATCGATACAGCTAGGGCGTGCGCGTGCGAGAGTACGGGGGAAAAAGCATGGATGTATATGTATACATACACGAACTTTCTTAACGGCGACATTACCGCGACACGCAAGAATACCATTAACTAATCGATCGCTCGTTCGATCGTAAACGCGATTTTAAGTACACGGCGTGAGTATTGGTTTCGAGGAAAAGATGGGGTAGGAGAGAGACCGAGAAAGAGGGAGAGAGCGAGGAGCAATACCGATTCGTATCTCTTTGAGGAGCAGTGAATGACAGTTGATGAATGATGTGTAGTATAATATGCACTACGTGTGAGCGCATCGTGGGAATTCAGTAAGTTTGACAAAAATTGTAGATCTAATTTTTTAAGAGTACTAAAGTCGCTAGGTATTATTAAAGTTTTTGAAATAGCAATATTTCTTGTTTGTTTTAGTTTAATTATAATTTTTTAAAAATATTTTTTGTATACTTACAAAAAAAAACTCGAAAAATATAAGTACACTTATATAACAATAAATCTCGGATGAAAACATATAATGACGTAAAAATGCGTGGTGGTTTCACTAAAAATCTATCAATTCTTATACCTGCACATTTCTCAGCCACTACAAAAAGGTTACTCAATATGTATCAACACTCCTTTAAAGGTGCGCTATCCCCGTATACTATCGTTACTCACATCCGATTCTTACGATCCGTAGGCTACATTTCCAACGGGATGTAAGGATCCTGGCTGCGCTCGAGGACCGCAATATTGCCCGGGTGCTGGGCGCCTGCTGCCGCGAGGAGCCCTTCTGTGTCGTTATGGAATACCTGGAGCACGGCGATCTCTGTCAATTCCTCAAGACTCACGTCACTGCCGAGGACGCTCATTCCATGCCAATTGGCGTCAAGACTTTAAGGTATAATTGCTTATTTCTGCATGAAAACGTTAATATAACTCGAGGGGCATAACCAACTCTAATTTGCCAATTATTCAAGCATATATGAGAGTTAGTGGATGTTTCAAATTTCATTGGTGATAAAGATATTTGTATTTAATTATGCTTTTATAAATAATATAACGTTATTATATAGTCTGTAGGAAATTTCCTATATTCAGCCGGAGGCAAATAATTAATAATTTTAACGTTTCTATTAGCAATTGAATAATAATACTCTTATTGTCGATCATAATTATTTCCATAATAATAATTGCTTTTCTCTATTATTTTGAACAAAATCAAATGCGCTCGTATAGTTTTCGATCAGTTAAATTCAATAATTTAAAACTACTTAATGCTGTCTTTTATTATTAATATTCAAGTGCAGGTAATTAATAAATTATTATTTTTCAGCGACGAGAGCCAATAATATAATTAAAACATTTCGAAATACGACCTCTCAATTAATTATTACTTATATAGACATTTGATATCCGTGCCGTTTGGCGATAACAAAAAAAAAGTAAAAAAAAAGATGAGCGCGAAGCGAGAAAGGCTAAGAGA
The DNA here is from genome assembly GCA_035583055.1 of Torymus tubicola. Lineage (NCBI taxonomy): Eukaryota > Metazoa > Arthropoda > Insecta > Hymenoptera > Torymidae > Torymus > Torymus tubicola. The sequence continues at coordinate 18,192 of JAWWEQ010011796.1, read as the reverse complement.
GCAAAGTGAATATTTGAGGTTCGCCTCCCAAGCTATACGTATATATACGGATTTACAGTAGGAGGGTTCGTTCTCGTTTCAGCTTCAACTGCCTCATTTACATGGCTGCACAAATTGCATCGGGGATGCGGTATTTGGAGAACCTCAACTTTGTACATCGGGATCTGGCTACGAGGTGAGTACAAGGGATGGGGGAGAGAAGCGTGAGTTGGTGGGTAAGGGGGGGAAGAGAGAGAGAGGAGAAGAAGTGAGAGAATGGCAGGAACAAGGGAAATCCTAAGCGCTGAAAGTTCAAGGAATTCGAGTTCTGACCTGATTTTTTATAGCGCGAGCGGCGCACGCGATTTGCGCCCGATGAAACTTGCTACTTCTTCGAAAGTTTTCCTGTTATCTGCCCGGCGCGAAAAGTACTGTTTAAGCAGACGGCATAATTCTTTCGAAACTTTTTCGAATTTTTTAATCCATTTTTTTTTGTTATTTTTCATCCTCGCGGTCTAATCGTTCCAATTATATAAAGTATGCTTGAAATTTTTTCATTTTGTGCGTGGAAAGATTTTACAAATGCATTTACGTGTTAAAATAACCGCTGAACGAAAATTTCGTTGCGTAGAATTCCTCATTCGTTGCCATATTGATTCGCAAATATTAGCTCAACCTAACTCGAAAGCTATACAAACCATTCATATTGTACGACCTCTTTCGTTCCTTAATTTTTGCCTCCCACTCTGGATAGGAATAAACTTAATAATCACACGGATATATACGCTAGCTATTTACCGGAAAGACCACCGTGTACATTCGCTCACCTCACCTCTTCTCCCCTCACTGGATCAATATACACGTATGCGGTCGATGGGGAATCGTACGCGGAAGTAGATTTGCGCAGAGCATTGGTAAAGAGGAGAATGCTATATATACGTATACTACAGTTTGGGAAAACCTTGTGCGCGCGCGCACGCGCCTGGTTTCATTGACGACGGACGCAGTAAATCTCAATGGAACTTGAGAAAGAGAGAAAGAGAAGGGGAAAGCAAACGAACTTATTACTCCAGTGCGGGTTCCGGCTGCCCACTCGATGCAGCACTAACGCGGAATCAATTCCCGGAAAGTCTTTTTAATCGGTTTCTAATTAAAGTATATTATGGCTTTGAGAACAGTGCTTCTCAATGAGAATTTAGATATTCATGTTTATGTTTATAGAAATAGAGAGTTTACATATATGGTACATAAAAATGAATATAATTAATAAAATGTTTAGAAGTATTTATTGCGTCATATAATTGTTTATTTTATACAAAGCTTGACCTCAAAACAATACGTCGTTATTTTTCACACGCATTTTTTCAATCTTAAAAGATTTTCAAATGATAATAATATTTATTTTATAGATATTTTTTTTAAAATGAATTATTTTAGTACACACGAAAATTTTCAATATCTATACACTACTATTACTGTAGACGACGCGTTCACATCTCTTTTTAAAAATATTATAGCTTTTCCTGAAGCACATCGTAAAACATAATCTAAAATTGCAAAACGTTTTTTCATTATATCTTACGATCTGAAATTCCCCTTTACGGCAAAAGAAATTTGAGATTATATCTCGTTAATGTACCTTCGCAAAGAGAGAAAATCGCGGTTCCTTATAGTCGTTCACGAGAGCTAGATAGATGCCAATAGATTCCCTCGAGGATCGCGGGCCGCGCGCAAAATTGTCTTCGTGCCAGAAGTTTAGTGGGTTAAGTACGGAGCTACTGCTACTGCTGCTGCTGCTGCTACTTCTACTGCGACCGTATAAAATAATGTAACGCCGTAAATTGAAGAATGCTGCGCGCGGCTTTATGTCCACGGGTTTTAACTGAAAAAAAAATCTTGAAAGTTGCGGAAATTTAGGTTACACCATGCGCGAGAACCACGTCCTGACAATTACAGTGCGTCCCCCGTTGTAGGTTTAATGCTGTAACTTTTTATTTTAGCCGTGAAGTTTTGTTTACTTTAATGAAGATGAACAAAAGCCCTTTTTGAACGAGGCAATTAAAAAGACTCTCTTCAAATTTTCTGTAAAAACAGTAAAAAATTAATCTTCTTTTTCTGGTGCTTTCGTGAGAGGTGAAATTTTATACTTGGTACTTTCAATAACAATGATGATTTATTTGAACCCGAAGTAATAGTGGATATAAAAGATTTATAAAAATTCTTTGAATGTAAAACTACGTTTGTCCAATGTATTATAACTGTTAAAGTGTTAAAAAAAAGCATTCACCCTTGATCTCTGACACATGAAAGTACTTCTGTACGTCGAAAGATATAAATATTAGATAAATGGAACAATGAATATGGCCGTAAAAGTGTCGTGGTAAAAAATATGTTCCGATTTTGATTTACTGGGTCAACAAAGTGGTTCCTGACGGTGAAATATCGAACTACACGAGCTGCCAATATGATTATACTTGTTCCTTTTTTATAAAATGTAAAATTCAAGTTTGTTTGCGAATATGTACATATGTTTCAATATAGTTTATAGTGTTTTCCGATAGTGACGAACTTGTAAAAGCTAAATTGAATTTGAGATACGTAGACGTGAATCAAAGTTAGTTTGATTCAATAATCTTCTTCATAACGCTTTACTAATTCGTAGCACTTAAAAATTATGGCTTTTACTTTAAAAAAAACATTTTATTTGTTCTTGTAAGTTATTCTTAAGGCGATGTAAGCTTTAAAATTGACCCGAATCCCTAATTTAATAATCTAACGTATAAACATTTATTTCGAAAAATAATGTCAGGTGCTCTGTGTATATAAATACTATGCTAAACAAATTTTTGGTGCGATTCTAAATCATTTTCTTTACATATATCCACACTAGGGCTTTTATTTAATTAAATAAGTGGTTTGAGTTGACTTTTGGAAAATCCGGTCTGTCAGGCGCTCCATATGTGTAAATACTCTACTCAAATTTTTTCGGGGGTAATTCCATTAATATTTACAAAAGATAGACATTCTAAAATTATGTAGGTATGTTACATTACCTTAATCAATAGCCCTTACTAGGCGAAAATTATAGTTAATATTATTATATGTTTATCCATCCTAAAACAACAAATGAACAAAACACAAATTCGATGATAAAAAAAAGCTTTGACTAAATTTCATAATCTTTATAAACGATATATAGGAAGTGATGTTCTCGCGCGCCAATTATTCATGAGCATTTTCCTTTTATCCTCACCTTAGTATACACGTTGACGTACGAGCTCTCGGCCCCTTTTCCACATAAATTCGCAGCTGCAGCAGCGATAAAAGTACACGCAGCCAAGTATCGCGTCCCCGTGTCGCGCGTTGTGCTTTTACCTACAACTGAATGCAAAATGCATATCGGAAGAAAAATGGGACAAGTGTGTGTACGCGCGCGTGAGCGAGCGAGTGGGAAGAAAGAATGAAAGAGCGAACGAGAGAGATAGAGAGAGAGAGAGAGAGAGAGAGAGAGAGAGAGCCGTTGACCCGATCGAGTTCGAGCGTTTTTTTTCTCGTCGTTATATTCTTCCCAGGCGAGCTTGCGATTTTTTGCCAGCAGCGTCTCCCTCATTGTGTACTCGAGGAGACGAGTGTATGTGAGGAAAAGGGAGGGGGGAGGTGCAGCTACTACTGTACTATGCACATTGGAGTCGAGTTTTTCACACCCCGATCCCTCTATATCGACTGCTTGTATAATGTATTTCTCGCGGTATATATGCTGTAGGTCAATGGATAGTATGACTGGGTTCAAAGCTAATTCGAGAGTATTTCTTGCGAATCATGCCTTGGAGTTAGAATCTGTCCATGTGTCCGGTTATGCAATGTCAAATTAAATACAGACGATGTGGTATGTCGTCATTCTAAACATGACCGTCCCACTATTAGATATTATTACATATTATTATAGAATGGATATTAGCCAAAATATTTATTATCGAGATCAACAACTTTATACGGCTAATAACAAATGTATTAAGTTCGACTATTATTCCAAGTAATGTTCAAATAACTCAAACAGGCTGTAAATCGAAAAGTCTCCCACGAGGAAATCCAATTCAGAAATATAAGTGTATATATCCAAATGTCGCGAGCATACTGCTTCCCGCGCAGACGCCGGTTTGAATTATTAATCATTTACGGAAATCGCCCAGCTAAATAAACCTTTTATAGAAGAATAATAGTCCCAACGTCTTATCGCGCTCCATGCAAAATTGCTCTACGCCAATGCTTGCGCTAGAGCCTCTCCGACCAAGAGAGCGAGAGAGAGAGAAAGGGAGAGAGGAAAGGGCTTCCCTTTGTTCCGACTTCGGTTACAAATGTACCGAGCGCTTCGCTCATCCTCTTGTTCACCACCGCTGCTGCTGCTGCCGTTTCCACCGCTCTCTCTCTCATTTCTCCTCTCTTTTGCGCGCGCATCAATCTGCTCGCGAGTGCGCTCGCGCTCCTTTCTGCTGCTGTCATCCTTTCTGTGTTTCTGTATCTAGCCTATCCGTCTGCCTCTATTAAAGCTCTTTCAAACAGCGCGAGAGGCTGAATGAATATTCATTGGAGCGTTAATAGTCCGATTATTTGGATAAATGATTTTTCCGTTATACACCTGCAGCATATTTCCGTAAATTATTTTTTTTTCTTAAAGATAATCTAGAGAAAGATGTAAGTTAAAGTTATCAAACACTATAGAGCTGTTTAATTGCAGTACAGTATTTATAAAATATAAAATCGATATTCTTTATACTAACTCTATGCCTGCGAACGATGAAAAACAATTTAATATTACCTTTATAATTTATAAGACGTATATAAGTAATTCAAAGCTTAGCACTTTTTTATATTGGAAAAAAAATCTTATAATGCTATATCACAAGAAATAAAGTTCATTGGCTTTTCTACATCATTATAAAGTTGTAATAAAATACAAATACTTTTCAATACTTGATAAAATAAAATGATGATGTATTGCAGTAGTCATGAAAAGAAAAATTTTAAAAGATGTTAAATTACTTTCTTTCGAAGTTTATAAAAATTTTGAGATTAATTTCTTTTTATTGCACGAAAGAAAACCACTTAAAATTGACAGTGAAAAATGGAAATAAATCTACACATTTCAATTTACATTAGCAGTAGGCTACTTTAAATGAAACTGTCAATTCGCGAAATAATGTTATCACGTTATTCCCGTGGTTCAAGACGAACACTCACTGCAGAAGACCCCTTAAATCCCTGGCAGCTTCCTCTTCCCATTTCCTCCGACGGGCTCTTTTCATCTCGCCAACATGCATAAATCTAATTCTATTATTCCCTCTGTTTCTGCTTATCCAACTCCCTTCCTTTCGTTTCTCCTCGTACTCCTCTTCTCCCTTGCTTTATCTTTCTTTCTCGCTCCTTCTATCTGGCCATCTTTATAATTCTCTCATTTTCCTATTAGCTTATCTCCGGTCTGCCTTTCTCTCTCTCTCTTTCTCTCTCTCTCTCTCTCTCTCTCTCTCTCTTTCTCTCTCTCTCTCTCTCTACCCGTTCTTGTATATGCGCAGAACGAGAGGGGGTGGGTGAGAGAAAGAGGCGCTTATAGTTCATGAGCGCGCGTTCGCACACGACGTCCGAGTGCAAATCCCGCGCTCTGCGCAGGCAGCTGTATATATGCACATATAGCTACCACCGTAGTAGCAGTAGCAGCAGCAGCAGCAGACTCCCGCTCATTTGTTATGCGGTCGTATGAATATTTGAGTCGTGAATTTGAACGTTGTTCGAACTACAATACACTACTCGCTCTCGCGTTGAGTTACCGACATAGAGTTACCGCTCGTTTTCTCTCTCTTTCGCGCGTGAGTTCGGACGCTGCTTTGTGCACATATCTTTTTGATGAGGAGTAGAGATTCGCAGGCGTACGCGCCAATAGGCAATTAGTCATCGCTAAATTATTGATAGTGCGTTGTCGTCGATTGGCTTTCTCGCGTTTGATTTCGAACGTCCACGTATATGTATGTAGACGAATGATTTAGGGGGATTTGTGCCATTATCTCGTTGCAAAACTTCGTTCATTATTCCCTGTATAGCAATTGCTTTTAATATTAAAATTTATTTAAAAAATAATGCTTGAATAACGGCTTTACGCGTGTTCACCAAGTTAATAACCTGCTTTTCAAAGATCGGCTTAACGTGTATATTATACTTGTACGGAAAGAGAATTTAAAGAGAGTTTAGGTTCTTAATGGTGAAATAATTTATTTTAGCGCAAGTGATTGCGTTTGAAATATAACTTAGTTTGATAATTAAATAAAAAATCAGTATATATAAACTTTGATAATAATAAACTGAAGCAAATCAAATATAGATCGACACAGCTGTCTATGTAGGTCGTACTAAATACAATCTATTCCACTTAAGGATATATGAAACTACTTTAACTAACAACTTCATTCTTATCTTCTTATACATTCTCTACAGAATAAAAATATTTACTTAATATCTTTTTCAAAATTACGTTCATTAATGATTTCACTCAATTGTTTGTATTGATTAAGTATTTTCCCTTCCAAATAATAACACTAAATGTAAAGTAAAAAAAAAAAATTAATCCTCAGGAAATTTTCTTTTCTTTGTAAAGAAATTCATCTTTACCGTAGCACCCACTTACAAAACCGACCGAGAAAAGAAGTTCCGCAATTAAGCGAATTAATAGGAAAGCCCTCTCGGCGCTTGTGGAAATATATATTCTACCCGATTCTCAAGAACTCCATACAGAATCCCGCGATAGCCGAGGCGATCCGTCGCCGTTATAGCCGAGGTAAACCGTCGGTGAGAGGGAATGAGAGAGAGAGAGAGAGAGAGAGAGATCCCTGGGCATAGACCGAGAGATATATCCGGGCTAAATCCACAGGCGGAGCGCGTTCGTTCCTTCTTCGGAGAGCTCTGCATGTACGTCGGACGCGTGTACGTTGCATATTTTGCGTAAGATCCTAGAAGCGTTTGCACTAGCGATCAGCCATGCTGCTATGCGAGTGTGACAAAAGTTAAAATTGAGTGATTTTGAAATAACCAGAGTTACCGTAGAGTTTATCAAGCTTTTAGTTTTACACGTGGTTGTGTTAGTGATTTTCGGATAATTCAACGTGTTACGCACTTATAAAAGGAATAAAAGAGAGAACTGTAGGACTTTAAATAAGTTTTTATTTAATTGTATTTTATCAAAATTGACACACGTCTTATTTGTTTAAAGGCTATATAGACAATCTGAGGGAATTTTGTTTTTAACGCTGTCAAGAAAAGAGAGAGAAAATCATTCAATTGTCTTTATTTATTTAATAAATAATCAGCAAGCAACGCGATTCGAATTCACTTCTATAGCTATACGGCTATAGGGAAGCCTTTTCGCTCGCCCGTACCGTACCCCCTCTGTAATCATAGGAAGGAAATCTGCGCCCACGCCTATCCTCTACGATAGACGTGACGCAGCTAAGTAATGGCTCCTTTTAAGTCACTACAGCGAAGCAAATTCGAAATAAATTTGTTTTAACTTAAATAAATATTATATCTCTTTCTTTCGATTTAAAAACAATTAACTCTGTAACATAATGATTTATGTAATTGTTTTTTTCTTTTAAATAGTCTTAATTGAACTTGTAAAATGAACATTAAGGAACTGTAAACAAAAGTAGTACCTTAACTTTCAAAACGTTTGACGACGTTTCAGAAGCTTCTATCTTATTCATAAATTGGTATATAAATGGTAATGTTTTCATTTTGAAAAAACGGTTATTAGAAAGATTGATCCAAGGTAATAGTTTATTTAAGCTCTATATTGATTTATATGAAGATTTGATTACTGTAAGCTTAACTATTTTATTTCTTCATAAAAAATTTATTTAAACGATCTAATATTATTAAAATGAAAATCATATGTAAACTAGTAAAGCATTCATCAGAATTGCGTTATTTGTTTTAGTTAGTTTTTCTTTGTACAGAAATGAACTAACATAAGACAAAAGTAGGAAAGAAACTTTGTATGAAGGATATGCACAAGATCTGAAAGCGTTTCGTAGTTGTGAAATGCGAAACGAACACGTATATTTTTGAGTTTCATATTCTATTTTCTGTTATGACTTTGTTAGGAAAACTTTGGATGTAGTAAGTTAGTACAAAGTAGAATAGTAATGAGAAGGGGATTATTCTGAGTAATACATTTTTCTTTGTGAAATTCATTTTAAAAGTCATGGGTATTACTATGTTTTTGTGAATTAATGTTTAATAAATATTAATAATCCATTCTGTTTGTCTTTTTCAGAAATTGTTTGGTAGGCAAAGCTTACCACATTAAGATTTCAGACTTTGGTACCGACAACGAATTATATGCCTGTGATTACTACAAAGTAGATGGTGGCACACCTGTACCCGTCAGATGGATGGCTTGGGAATCTCTAGTTTTGGTAATTCTTTTGCTTATTTAATTAACCATTTTCATAGATTATCATATTCCTAGACTGACGTTTTTACTAAAAAATAAAGCTTTTTCAACATTATTATTATTACTTTTTAAAGGGCAAATACACGACGAAAAGCGACATCTGGTCATTTGCCGTAACACTTTGGGAGATTCTGAACCTCGGTAGGCGGGTACCGTACGAGCATCTAGGAGATGAGGAAGTAGTCCACTGTCTACGTAGACTCTGCCGTGATTGCGGTACCAGCGACGAGGCTTCTCAGCTCAAGAGCAGCGAGGAGGAGGACGACGAGGATGTCGATGAAAAGGTGAGTGTGTGTGTATTTTATGAACGTATAATAATTTATACGATCTAATGCTTCTTGAGGTATTGTAACTTTCTAATCTTATAAAACATTATAACATTATTAAAGATTTTATACTGTAATTTATAATATGAAGAGCAATTTTTATAAAAATGGCAAGTGATGATTACAATATAAAATTCACTATTATTGATACTTGAAAAATGAATAAAAATAGCTCATAGTAATACTACTTACAATAGGATCAATTGTATAAAAATAATAAAAAAGAAGTTTTAAATAAAATAAATTTAAAATAAAAACTATTTCATCTTGATTTTAAAAGCAAAATATTCCTTTTAAGAATATCTTTGAAAATTTAATGTCAAATTTATATATGGAGTTATGGCTACTAAAGCAACGCTCGGCACTTTTTCAGTTTATGATAACATAAAAACTGTACTTACCGTATGAAAATTTAAAAGAACATTTTCAATCTTAATTTATTTCAATATAGCCTGATAATCATTATTTTGAAGGACTAAATAGTTTTACAAATTATAAACCTTGGAAATCTGATACTTGATTCACTTTAACATAAAATTATGATTCCGTAATAATTTATCAAATTCAAGTTTCACTTTTGTAAAATATTTTGAAACAGACTTTTCGGAGACTAACCATCAAACATCATTATTTCAGGTCTGCATGCGATTCGAGACACTACCAAAGCCCACCGGCTCATCTAAAGACATCTACGACTTGATGCTTGAATGTTGGCGTAGAGACGAATCCGAGCGACCGACGTTCCGCGAGATTTCGCTCTTTCTGCAGCGCAAGAATCTCGGATACGCGCCGACCTCCTGATACTGAGAGCGCGAGACGCCGCTCGTAGTCGGCCGCCTCGAGCTCCAGGGTCTGACTGCCGCCTCCTGACCAGCGGGCGCTCGGCTCAGCGCCGAGCACGACTTCTTTATTCGTCGCACGAAAATTTAAGCGTTGATTTTTACTCTTTCTTTTGCTTGCGCCGAACCTGACTACCTTCGACCAAGAAGTGGGGAGAACATTTTAACGCGTATTAATGTAACTCGACGAAGCGGTTAAGTTTCTTTTGGGTATATTTTCATAATCGTTTTTCGAACGTTCTGTTTTTTCCTATGTATACTTTTTGTAAAGTATTTTCTTTGTGATTATCTGAAATGTCGATACATAGTTCTTATATCAAAATTTTCATAAGATTGTTTCTGATAATAAGGAACATTTTTTAATCGTAGACTTATAACTTTAATTGACGTCGTTGTATGTATAATGAGATGGAATGAAAGAAAAGGATAAACATTACAAGAGACCTTTTCACGTGTGTAATTATAATAATCGATGGCGAGTGAACGTGCGATCTTTACGAGACAGATATATAATGCTATGAACATTCCTGCGATGACAAGGTTCCGCACTCTTGTTCATTAATATATTTACCGAGCGACCGTATCATAATATAATGACGTAACTGCAGGTTCGACGACACTGCAAGTTTAGGTATTTAATTATAAGAAAAATTGAAAAAATTGACGGTATTTTCAAAGGTATTACGCGAATGAATATTGCGATGAAATTGAATGGACAGATTGACACTTACGATAGCGTGTTTTCCGCTTTAAGAGCTTTTAATGGTCTAGGAAACGATCGTAGAACAATTTACGAATGATTGTTTTAAAAATTATTTTAAGATCTAAGATCGCGTAAAATTATAATTAAAGTACTGATTTGTATTTTAAGAGATCGAAAATTAATTTTAATTATATATATATGCGAAAACGTTTTGTAGACAGAATCTTCGTAACATTTTTAATCTAGTATTTGTAAATAATTTTATCACGCTGTTTTGAATTGTCTAACAAATAAGAGTGTGAAATATCTTAGAGAAATCTCTTATTTTTATTTAATAGAACCCAAAAAAAAATATTAAAAAGTGGGCGGAACACTGTGTAAAAGGAAAGGTATGATAATATCGTGCATTGTGCACCGCAAAAATACCACGGCTATGACACATCATAATGATACTTTGTAATGGGTGGGATCAATGAGAAACTAAGAATATCGATTGTAAATATAGATATTTAAGCGTGTAGGGTATGTCAGGATGAATGACAACTTTACGTATTTGTTTCAAAAAGAAATTTGCGTCTATGATTTTTCTATTGTAGACCTTAAAAACTGTATTTTCCATTTACTTAAAAAACGAAAAAACATATAATATCACAATACGAATGAGCATAAAGCGAAGGGTGACAACAAGTACGAAACTGTTGACATATCGGACACAGCAAATTATTTTTTAAAAAAGAAGCTCTACGGTGGTATAAACTTTCTAATAAGTGATCACATATATAGGTAAATATAATTAATGACGAACGAGGGATTGGTAATTTTTAAGTGTAAACTAATGATAAGTAAGATTTGAAAAAAAACGCGTTGGATAAAAATGTGCGCCCTATTCTTAAATCTAAGTATGATAGGAAATGTTACCGTTATCACATTAAAATATTATTTATATAATTCGAATACAATCTATGTAAGGGAAGTATAGGTAGTTAAAAACATAGAGATATGTTAAATATGGAAAAAAAATATATATATATATTATATATAAGATGACGTATTTTAAGTGTAAGCATAACGCTGCCTTCGGCTAAAATTGTTGCCCCTAACTGCTATACAATAAGTAAGAAGTATGTTAAGTAAAAATCGGGTTTTAACAAAGTAGACTGTAGTGAATAAAAAAAATCAACCAGCTAAAAGATTTCTTTTACATTTTTTATTTATGAATACCGTTCCTGGAAATATTCATAACTCAAGTTGAAATGAAAAATACCAGCAATCTTCAACGAAATTATTAGTGTTACTTTAATTGAATTTTTAATGATATCTAGATTATTACATAACATACTTTTTCACTTATTCACTCATGTGATAATTTGTATATCTCTGTGTACCTACTGATCTACGTCTAATGCCTAGAAAGTCTATCGATTCCACTTTCAAGATGAAAACCAAAGATAGGCACTTTCATAAAAAAAGCTAAAAAATTACTTTCGATAGATGATTTAGTTTTATTCATTCGTACTTTACTTTTATATGTGCCTAATTTTCTTTCCACACTGTTTTCAATGCAGCGTGTCATATAATAGAATTTTTGAAAAATTAAAATTTTTATGAAAAACCAGAACGTTTTTTGTACGATAAACTTTTAATTATATGAATCGTTAAATATTTCTTGTTTTATATCAAGGTAAAAAATTTTGATAAAGATTAGTTTAATTTAATTCTTCCCTCTCAGATGAAAAATAGTTTGTAATGAATGCATGTTATTATATCAAATTATGCTTACGTTTTTTGGCATTCAATTTTGTTTTGAATAAATTTTGCAATGTAAGGTAGTAAACACTGCCCTTGGTAATTGAGACAATTGCTAGAGAAGAAAGGAAATATTACAGAAACGTGGCTATTACATTGCGCCGCTTGAATTAATCATTGCATTGGTATGTTTGACAATCGCGCTTGAGCCTTGAGACTGAAATTTTTTCGTTAATAGAATATTGTATTCCCTTATTGATATTAATAATTCGTTTTAAAGTATTGTAATGTAGAAACGAACAATTACGCAAACCTTAGATAAGTATATCTACACTGAGTAATAATGTTTTACTGTATATTATTAATTTTTTTACTTGTTTTAGTAAAATTAAAATCTTTCAAGAACGAGACATCCTATTTAAAAACAATAATTTACTCTTCGTTGTATTCTCCAAAATTGATATGTAATATTGGAAAAGAGTGTAAAGGAATACGCATTGATTACAATATTTTCTAAACTATTATAACTATACTCTTCACTAATCATCAAATTATTTTTCTTACTATTGACTGTTTATAATTTTGTACGTAGCTTCTGTACATATGCTAAAAAACGATCATAAATGTCGGATATTAGACGATAAAAGATATTGTGCAGCGTATTCGAAAAAAAAAGAAACTAAACGTAGAAACGTAACAATGTACAACGACTTAGTTATTAAACTGCCTGTATATTGTAACTAATTTATAGTAAGAAACTAAAAGAAAAACTGTTTATAAACTTACATGTACATATAAAATTAGATACTTACTAGTCAATGGTAAAGATTCTTTTTTTAATTCTGATATATGGATAATATGCTGAGAAATATGTTCAACCAAAAGCTTCTTGTGTTATCTTGTATTATATAATTACAAATTCTTAATATAAAAATAATATTTAATTCAATAATAAACAGAGAAGCTTACGTAAGAGACTCTTTATTAAAACTACGAAGTCGTATTAATGGAGCGATAATTTTACTGCCACTAAATAGAATTCGTAAGATATTTTTGCGATATAAAAATCGTAGAAATAGTTTCGTTGTTTACTTATTTTCTATACCCTATTATGAATAAATTGAATAATTTCTTTATCAATGGTGCTTTGCATGATATCGTTGCGGAAATTCTGAATGAGTGTTAATGAAAATAGGAGGGAAATATAAGTATGTATGATTTTGTGTGTTGCAACAATGATGCTTAATCAGTAACTACAGAAAATAAGATACAAAAATGAAGCAAGTTTCTTGTTACAGTAATAATATGTGGAGCAATATTGAAGTGTTTAGAAGGCACCGCTGTAATCATCTAATTCTGTGCTAGTTTAAGTTTTAAACTATCCTTTGACTTAGTTTAAAAAGATTATAGATAAGAATATTCATCCAAACAACAACTTTTTTTAATTTTACAGATTCTTTATATTGAGTTGCTAATTCACTTAACATATTTTTACCTTAAAATTTTGCACAGAATTAGTGATTGTCTTCTAGCCTACTTGTCAGAGTAGTGTTATATTGTATTGAGATAAAAGACACCAGTACTAATTGATCACACGTGTCTTGAGGTCTTATGTCATTGTTATTATGGCGATATGATATAAGAATTATACGTTACATACACAGTACGTTTTGACTTTGTAGTAATTTAATGATAACTGAAATGTAATACGCAATAAATATGAAAGAGTAAAAAAATAAATCACTGAAGATACTTTGGGTTTCAATTACAATGCACTGAAAAGTTAATTATAACAAACAGTATTATAGCTTGACCGTACCTGTGAAATCTTTAATTTAAAAACATCTTACGTAATCTAATAAGTATACAATTTTATAAGAAAAATTATTATTTCTAGCTCGCTATTACGTTTTTTAAACCTTTTGAACTGTGAAGAAAATATGAAGTACAAGCTTGATAAAACAACTTATTTTTTTGATAACAATAATTCAATTTTTTAAAATGATTATCTGAAAAACAGTCTAAAAAACTTACTAGTTTTATTTTCCTTTCGTTTTAATTTTTGGTGTGGTTAATCTTTTTTTTTTAATCGACTATTGTTAGTAAAGAAGTTATTTGATCAAGCTCGCACATATTTTCTCAGGAGTAGAAAGGCTTGTAAACCAAGAAAAACCTGGTCCAATGAGTGTGCTTCAAACAATAATTCTATAAATTCTTTCTAGATGTAAGGGAGAAATTATTTGTTAAATCAATCATACATAAAAATTTCATTTATTTTACATTAACCAGGACTAACATATCAGAAATCTGAATTTGGCTCATTTTTTCAAAAATAACTCTGCATGACCCATTGACACTGTTGAAGTTTTCCAGAAATTTAAAATATATGCCACAGTTCAAATTTGCATTGATAAAGCTTCCTTTTTCAGTATGCAGAAAGAAAAAAAACAGGTCACTAGATAACGAGCACTTGAAATAACGAAAGGTTTATTGAACACCAAGTCAGAACCTCCATCAATTTTAATAGTAATAATTCAACACCGATTTGTAATGATATATAGGTGAGACTGGGGTAAAACCGTATACTTTCTGCAAATTGTTAATTAAAAAAAATATTAACAAATAATAACGATATTTAACAATAGGGTTGTTTTTAGTTTGCTTTCGTTTACCTGAAAATCGATTTAATTAGTCAGACAATTATTTGTAAAAAATTTTATTAATAATTTACGAAAGTATACGGTTTTACCCTAGAAAAAAAATTGTCGAGGTAAAACCGGATACTTTTATTATCTTTTTCAAAATGAATTTTAACCGGTATTGGACATACTAGAAGTAATTTAAACATGTAAAAACATTGTTTAATGACAAAATTGTTTATTAACAATATTGTTTATAAGTTAACATTTCATTTTATTTTTGAAAAATAACTAGATTTTCCATATAAATTAATTAATAATTTTAAATAAATAATAAATTTTAGTACTTTTATTACAATAAAGCCAAAATCCTTTCTGTCATTAAATTTTTATTTACAATAATAACAAATAAATTTTCCTAGATCTAAATTACTACACGATTCACGAGCCCACTGACTGCAAATCATGTACAGTACCCAGTCTTCAATGGATTCTAACGTATAAATTTTGGCAAAAAATGTATTTTGCGTCGTCATAACCTTCCTGCTTATTCGTTTTGTTATCTTTTTTCTTATTTTCATTCGTTTCATTACCATTTTTTCGATCATAGTTTTAGCTCTTCTTACTCTATCTGTTAAAGTTGATTTGGGCACATTACACAGGTTGCACGCTTTCTTCAATCCCAACGTTTTATTTAGAACATCGGCAACAGCCGAAGCCATGTCTCCTTCAGGCCAACTTTGCCGAGCAGATCTTCTAATATACTTGCGCATTTCTATACCAAAAACAAAACAACAAAATTCATGTATATGTTGTATCAACAACATGCTAAATATTTATTATGTATTATTTTATATGTATATTATTACATATTTTATGATTATATTGAAAAAAATAAGAAATAAATTATCCAGTTTCAAAATTAAGAGCCAGCACAATGCGTACCTATTAGTTGTAACAAATATTATAAGGCTACGTACTTACCGAAAGGATATCCCACACAGCATGTATAAATTCTGAAAGGATTCTGAAAGAATACATGAAATAATTTTATTATTTCAGATATCATTCAGTGAAAGGATTCAGTAATAATGCTATGACCGGGGAATTTTTCTTTCAGAATTAGTTCCATAAAATAAATCAAAAATAATTTATATTATCATTATAAAATTTATTCAATGGAAAATTCCAGAAAGGATTCATGGATTATTATCAAAAAGTTACTAGAAAAGATTCCAAAATCCTTCTGAATTAATTAGAAATTATTTTAAAAATATTACCAACAACAATTTTCGTAGAATTTAAATCCCTTATTATTGCAGAATCCTTTCAATGAAAGAATATTGTAAGAATTCAAGAATTAATGTTCTGACTTAATTAAAAATTATTTTAAGAATATTACCAACAATAATTTTCGTAAGATTTAAATCCCGTATTATTGCAGAATCCTTACAATGAAAGAATTTGATAAGGATTTAGGAATTAAGGTTCTGAATTAATTTGAAATTATTTAGAAAATATTACCATTAATAATTTTCGTAGGATTTAAATCCCATATTATTGCAGAATCCTTACAGGGAAAGAATTTTGTAAGGATTCATGAATTAATGTTCTGAATTAATTACAAATTATTTTGTAGATACTGCCAACAATAATTTTCGTAGGATTTAAATCCCGTATTATTGCAGAATTCTTACAATGAAAGAATTTTGTAAGAGTTCCAGAATTAATGTTCTCAATTAATTAGAAATTATTTTAAAAATATTACCAACAATTATTTTCGTAGGATTTTAATCCCGTATTATTGCAGAATCCTTACAATGAAAGAATTTTGTAAGAGTTCCAGAATTAATGTTCTCAATTAATTAGAATTATTTTAAAAATATTTCCAACAACAATTTTCGTAGGATTTTAATCTCGTATTATTGCAGAATCCTTACAATGAAAGAATTTTGTAAGCATTCAGGAATTAATGTTCTGAATGAATTAGAAATTATTTTGAAAATATTACCAACAATAATTTTCGTAGGATTTTCAACCCGTATTATTGCAGAATCCTTACAGTGAAAGAACTTTGTAAGGATTCATGAATTAATGTACTGAATTAATTACAAATTATTTTGTAAATACTGCCACCAATAATTTTCGTAGGATTTTCCTCCCGTATCATTTCAGAATCCTTACAGTGAATGAATTTTGTAAGGATTCAGGAATTAATGTTCTGAATTATTTTGAAATTATTTTATAAATATTACTAACAATAATTTTCGTAGGATTTAAATCCCGTATTATTGCAGATTTCTTACAATGAAAGAATGTTGGAACGATTGAAGAATAAATGTTCTGAATTAATTAGAAATTATTTTATAAATATTACCAACAATAATTTTCGTAGGATTTAAATCCCGTATTATTGCAGATTTCTTACAATGAAAGAATGTTGGAACGATTGAAGAATAAATGTTCTGAATTAATTAGAAATTATTTTAAAAATAATACCACCAATGATTTTCGTAGGATTTAAATTCCGTATTATTGCAGAATCCTTACAATGAAAGAATTTTGTAAGGATTTAGGAATTAATGTTCTGAATTAATTTGACATTATTTGGAAAATATTACCAACAATAATTTTCGTTGGATTTTTATCCGATATTATTGCAGAATTCTTTCAATAAAAGAATTTTGTAAGGATTCAGGAATTAATGTTCTGACTTAATTAGAATTCAATTAATTACAATTATTTTAAAAATATTTCCAACAACAATTTTCGTAGGATTTTAATCTCGTATTATTGCAGAATCCTTATAATGAAAGAATTTTGTAAGTGTTGAATTAATTACAAATTATTTTGTAAATATTACCAACAATAAATTTTAGAGGCAATAAATTCCGTATGACTGCAGTTTTTGTGTAATGACAGCTTTTTGAATGATTCATAATGATTAATATTTTAATAATAAGTAGAAAAAAGTTTAGTGAGAGGCTTAGTAAATTATTATAGTTTTACGAATAAGATTTAAATTTATTCTAATTAGGTGTATGTATCACAATTTTTGATAGATTGAACAACTTCACAAGTCAGATTAACTATCCTAATTAATTTATAAATTAATTAATCAATTATAATTAATCATCTTCATCGAAATCCTCTAGATTAGATGATAGCCTTAAGTGAAGAGGTTCTGCAACTTTGGCAGAAGACTTGCCACTTTTTCTAAAAATAAATATGATAATTTTAATTTAAAATGAATACTTATGTACTCAACTTACTTTTTAAAATAATCTTACAATTTTTCTCTTGCAATTCTGGTGCTGATGCTATCTAAATACCTAGATATGAATGTTTTTATCTCCTTATCCTCAATATTTTTACTAGCCTAAGTAGTTTTCATGCAATCTACAATTATTATCATTATAAGTAGTAAATAAACACATGAATAAATAAATAAATAACTATA
>JAWWEQ010011775.1:0-40795 GCA_035583055.1 Torymus tubicola | reverse complement strand
GTTTTAATGTACCTGCTTGAAATTTGCTTCCAGCATATGTGCATTAAATTTCTGGAATTTTTTTTTACAGTGTATATTTACAATCGATACAGTGACATTGATTGATAGTTCTCCCTAATATAATGATAAGATTCATTGGTTTGCCTTAAATAGCTATCATAGCACTGCACAGATGATATTACACTCAACTGTTATACTCATGATTGTATTCAGAAAAAAATTACAATATTTCAAAGAAACTTACAACGAAATAATGTATGTTTCAAAAACCATTTGTTATTGGGTTTTCATAAAATTTTCAATATGTACATTCCCTGCATCGTATATCTACATCTATTATAAATTTCAAGTTTATTTATCGATTCGTTTAAGAGATTTTATCTAAAAAACGTATATAGAAATGTATGATCTTCTACAAAATTGTAAGTTAATTTAATACATTTTACTCCAACTATCATAAAATATAAAAACTTTATAATTCTTAAATTTTTTTTGTACGTAAAAGTTATAAAATTAAAAAGATTTCGTTGTGATTCTTGATTCTTGAATTTTTATGTATAATCATTTTTCAAATAGAATAGATCTCAATTCTATTTTTGAAGAATTTTATTGAACTTTGAATATGATATAATAATAATATAAACATAACTGTAGCTTTAACATGGATATTTACAAAAAAGTATTCTTTTCAGAAAAACAAGGGTAAAGAGTCGTGTTTGATTACAATCAGATTAATAGTCCTAAAAGTGAATGTACGTATATATGCACATTTCCGTCTGTACATTTGCTAAACATCGTACCTACATTTTGATTAGGAAAATTATAAAAAAAAAAAAACAAACTCAAAAACTTTTTTTCTGATAAACGTAATTTTGCCTAATGGTGTATGATTTGTTAAATATTAAGTAATTTATTGCAGTATTTATCAAGAAACTTGACTTATATTTATATTTTTGATATTCTTTGAATTTCCATTATTATTCCTCTTGTTATGTCGATGATTTAAGTTACATAATTTTATCTCATTGATTAACAATCGTTTTCATGAACTTATGATGCACTCAATAAATTTTCGCACAAACATGACCTTTCTCAACAAAATGAATATTATTTAGTAAACTATTATATACTGATAGGTGTTTTATCTTTGCTCATCGGTGAGCATTGATGCGGGACTATGCATCTTCGTGCTTCCACTTACAACATGAAATCCAATTTTCTAATATACATAGTGAAGTGATGCTTCGTTGCTTCGAAATAACGTGACACTTGAATTATTCACGAGATGCATTGTGCGTGTGATTGCGGCATAAAATTGTTAAAATCTAACGGGTTTTAAGTAATGGATTTTCTTATAGCACCAGCCTCAATGTTACACTTTTTTTTATCACGCATATTCATAAAGTTATGAACAAGTCGCGAGAATTCGACGTCTTTAAAATATGTAAGATTCCGTGTTACATATTTTTCTAAAGCCAAATTTAAAGATACCTACTTAACAATTTTATATTATTCTTTATAAAAGAAATGATTTTACATACGTACAATGATTTATTATAAGTGCTAATAAAGTTACAGCAATTTGTTCTTATTTTTTATCGTTTTTCGTATTAGATAACTAATATGTTGTCATTGGATTTATGTTCCCGGAAATACAATTTACTTCTCTTTAAATACAGTTTGTGAATATTTTTATATTTCTGTAAAAAATTATGTAAATATACTATAAAATTAATTAGAAGATTCGTGAAATTGTTAAAAAGATAAAAGCATTTGAATTTGCTCGTAGAACATATTATTTACCTAACAATCCACTTGAATCGAGACACATAAAATTCATAGAAACTTTGTACTTAAAAGCTCTACCGCTAATATATTTCTTTAGAATTTCCGCTCTCGCACAACTTTATACAAGTTACTTCTCTAAAGATCGGATTTCACCCCTCTGAAAGATAAAAACTTTCTAATGTCTGTTTGATTTATACATTCAATTAGGAATTTCACTTACACATATTTGACTCTTGCGAAGTCGAGTTCAAGTTTTTATGCCTCCTTGTCGTTTCGTCGTATATAGTCATAAAAGAAACTTTTCAAATCGTCGTAATCATCCAAATGTCGCACGTTCATTATTATTAAATGCGGAAATCGTGCATTGTATTTCTTTCCTCGTCAGTAAAAAGTTTGCTTTTTTTCCTTTCCCTCTACGCTTCGTGCGCGTCCACTGTTTTGGACAGCTGGTCTTAAAGTTTCATGTAGCCGGTCTGCATAAAATATGCTCTGCTGTTTTTTCTCATCAAGGAGCGTAAAAGCATCTGAGTGTGTCCTCTGTTACATACGAAGTCACTTACGGATCGGCCCCGACTTTTGTACACGAATGGGAGTGGGTGTATGTTGAATTTATGTAGCTTTGCTCTTTGATTCATAAATGTTGCAAATCAATTTGTATTCAAACGGTTTGATAAATTTTTTATGACTGCACACGGCAGTTCTCGTATTCTTGTACAGTCTATATGCAAACAGCAGAAACCCTAAAGTTATAAAACATTTAGTTCATATTTTACGCAGAAATTTGATGCAGAACTGATTTATTGGTTATCCATGACAGTTTAAATTTGTTGCAGGATGTTTAGGCTTGAAAGAGATTAAGCTGGCAAATATAAACATATTTTCATATTAATGCTCGGTGTAATTTATGATAATATATGGCTTATCATGAGTATAACGTAGAAAAATTAACCTGTAATTAAAATGATTTATGCAGACAACAAAAAAAACATAAAGGTTAAAACACAAGATATCATGAAAATAAAAGCACTAGTTTTATAAAAAAATGTGGGAATGGCAAATAAACTTGTAACACTAGGCCCTCAAGATAACTTTTATTACTAATATTTGAAGATTATTTTCACTTTTGTGACAATTTTCATCTAAAAACTATTACAAAAAATTCTTTTATTAATAAAAACAATTGTTAATTATTAGAAACTCAATAAATGTGGTTTGAAAGTCTATTGTACATAATATCAACTGTAAACGAAGCTTTCATTACAGAGAATTAATATAATTTCGTCGGCTTGATCATAGTATGCGATTAATTTCATATATTTTGATTTTATAAAAAATCTTTAGTCTTTATAATAAAAATCCTTTTCTTATAAATTCTGAATGTTCTTAATCTTTTCGTTGAATAATCATTATTATTAAAATAAATTATTTGTATCAAATATTTCGCGAATGGACAATTCAATGACAATAATACCAAATCTGACAGAACTTTTGATCAGTGACATCGGATATCATTATTTTAGCAAATATACGGATGTATTCATATAGATAACTATGATTTCAGGAACCGCATCTTTTGTGTTCGTCCCTCCTCAAGTCATAGAAACCCGCCTGTTTATTTATCCATAATAGCAATCGTTTCCTTCCGCTAACGGAACGCTCGTTCACTCCCCTCAACAATCGATATACTCTCGCTCTTTTTCTCTCTATTTTGGTTTGGTTGCCTTCATTCGGTAAACATTCCCCATATAGCACCTGCGGAATCTCGAATGATCATCGGCCGCCCCCTTCATCCGCCAGAATCCACTCGAGGAAATTCGCCTTGTGTCTGGTCACAGTCGAGCGGTATAAGAGGGATCCGCTATACGTTATATAAGCATAAAACACGTAGCTGGAGGATTGGCCGATTAGTCGCCGACGAGATAGCAATCCCGTGAAAATGCGCGACAATATACACACGTCTAGATCTAAAGCTGTATGCAAGCCTCCATATATGTGCGTGTTAAAAAAAGAGTAGAGCGGCAATTTGTTCCTCTCGGACTCGCTGCTCACTCATAATCGTCGCGTCGCCCTTTTGTCTCGGAATGGGATCTCGAGCGTCTCTCGCTCTTATTCTCTCTTTCTCTCTCTCTCTCGCAATTGCTACGACGCGTCGCGCAATTCCGCGATTGCGAGAGCAGGAGAGGCGCACACGGCTAGTGGAAGGGGAGGAAGAAATTTTCTCTCCCTCAGGCTGAGAAGGGAGTGGAGTCTGGAGTGGCCGGCGGAAAAGGCGCTCGCGCGGAAGGTTGATGAGGGGAGAGTAGGTAGGTAGGCTGTGGATTGTTTTTTGGAAAATAGAGAGAAGGCGACGGCGGACGAACCGACGGACGCCGGAAGGAGAAGGGGGAATTATTTGCATTGGGCTTTTCTTCTACTTCGTTTATTGTCCTCCACGGGGTTTGTGGTTTTTTTATGGCGGGGATGCTGGTGCAGTGGCCCCAGGCTTTGCGTATTGTTTGCGAGAAAAGTTTCGGCGGGATGGTATGGGTAAAAGGTGAGTCGTTCACAGTGCAGCTATTCTGATAAATAAATGAATTTTTCTTATTTTCCAGTCGGATTATAAAATTGATTTTGAAATAATAGGCAATACATCTACGTAGAAGAAATTCTATCGTAATGTACATGTAAAAACTTTATTTTTCTTTTAGATAACCTAATTCAACAATCTGTCCTTTTGTTAAATTTTTATTCCCTTTTTTCCTCGGTACATGACAACTTTTTTTGTGTTCATCTTTTACTAACGTATTCAAAAGTATAAACTTAAAAATTCTATAAAAATTCTATAAAAATTTACCTTTTTACTATTTACTGTTTTTTCGAAGTATTAGCTAATCAAGTAATTATCAAATTTATGTTTCCATTCTTTTGCCAGAAATGAACAACTAGACAAGTAACTAGCTAGGAGACGTCACGGACTCCGGATCACAGATTTTGCTCAATTTGCAGCACCTGACTTATCGTCAGGTTTAGCCGTACTTGAAATACTGAAAAAAATGCTCTGTTTTATTTGTTTATTGGTTAAGCTAGAAAATTCTTATTGATAATTATAAAAAAGAAAATAAAACTAGAAATTACAAGTTTTACGTTGTTTTTCAAAATTAAAAAATATTAAATATATCCAAAGTTATGAAAGTTTAAAATTAAGCAACGCAAATTGATAAATTGACAGGTTTTAAACTTTATACTTATTTTGATGCATTTGCATTGCTTAATTTTAAACTTTCATAACTTTGGATATATTTAATATTTTTTAATTCTGAATAAAGCATCGTAAAACCTGTAATCTCTAGTTTTATTTTCTTCTCTTATAATTATATATAAGGATTTTTTAGCTTAACCAATAAACAAATAAAACAGAGCATTTTTTCAGTATTTCTTTCAAACACAGCTAAACCTATCGGTAAGTCAAGTTAATCAAATTCTTCATATTTTGGCATCTAAAAACATATCTCAAGGTTTGAACAAAATCCGTGATCCGGAGTCCGTGACCTCTCCTAGTAAGTGCAAAAATGAACAAAAAAAATTTTTTGAAAGACAAATCTACTAGATTCTTTTTGGTTCTTTTCAAATTCATTTTTAAAAACTGCTTAAGAATAATGTCCTGCAAACAAAATTTTGTCAAAAACGGTGCACATACATTTCTAAAAAAACTAGAGAATACGAATTTTCATTTGTTTGATACTGGATGAAAATACATAAAATACTGTTAAAATGCAACATGTTTCCATCATTTTTCAATATACTTACAAAAACTAAAGTGTATTTTACAGTCGTCACTGAACGCCTTCTGAAAAAGTAATTAAAAGCTCGGATTCTTTAGTTTTATTTTTCGTAAATGTTATATGTACGACAAAAGGACCCACCCTCCCTCTCTTAATAACACACTTCCATACATAGAGACTAAAAAAATAATCTACTTGTGGGTTATTTCTTTAGTATGTATCTAATACAGTGTATTTTATAAACGCCATCTAGTGATGGCTTTAAAAATTAAATTTGCCGTACATATAACAACGACCTTTATTTTTTTGCTTTTTTTGAAAATGTATGTGCGACTTTTTTTAACAAAACGATTTATGTTTGAAGGGGTCTTTTTAAAGCATAAGATCAATTTACTGTCTACAAAAAAGCTTATACGTCAGACTCACCAACTTTATAATTTTTTAATATTCAAAATAGACCAGAGCTTTAAAAATCTGATGTAATTCACAGTATTGGGATGAATAATAGTGAATTATTCACAATTGTATTGGATTCGCAACTCTTTTTGAGAGCAGTAAACAATCAATATTTTTATTTTGTTACTAATTAAATAAGTCATCATTAAAATACTCTTAAAATATTTTTCTGCCGTATAGATCGATTTCATTTTTTGAATATCAACTTTCATCCATGGATGAACAAGAAGCCAAATTTATTATACAGGCCGATACTGAGCTATTCTTTTCTGTATTTAATCTTTTATAAAAAAGATTAAATTGAGAGAGTGTATATCGTCGCTTCGTACGAAGACTAACACATTTCAAATCCCCCCGCGAGACTAACACATTTTGCGCTCTCCCCGCGAAGACTAGCACATCTCACTCGCATAATTTTATAATATTTATTAAAATCAAAGGATATATAAGAATATTTCCGTAGAAATAAGTTTGGATGTGTCTAATTAACATAAATATGTTGTTTCCATTGATTTTTTAAAACAAGATTCAAAGTGATAAGTGAAATTAATTAAGATAAATCATTTTTTTACTATCCACTTTGAATTTTATTTATTAAATCTATGGAGGAATGAATATACATATTAATTAGACACAATAAGACTTTTTTGTACGGAAATATTCTTATCTACTCATTGATTTTAATAAATATTACAAAATTATAAGCGTAAAATGTGCTAGTCTTCGTATAGGGAGCGACGATAATGTTTGGTTCAAATAATTTTGCTCCAGTTCGTAGATATCGATTGGACATTTTCTGCTAAAGTATCTAAAATGATCTGACGTCAAATAAATGATAAATAAACTTCGTAATATTAAAAATTGAAACTGCAGTTCAATTGACTGCTGATAAATTGTTTTACTTGAGATGGAACTAATATTAATGTGTAACTCTTATATTATTAGAGTTGATAAACTAATATCTAAAAGATTTTGTTTTCGACAGTATTTGTTTGAATACCATTATTAAATAATATGAATATTACGTAAATAATGAAAAATAAATATTTTTATATATGAATTCTTGTTAATAATTATTTTAAAAATGGTTTGAATTGTAATTGTGAATGTAGATTGACAAGTGCTTTTATATTTACTTTTTAGCAAAAATAATATTAATTGTAACATAGTGTTTGTGAAATCTAGGATAATTCTAGACTTTGTGTATAAATTTATATCATGAACTCTATAATTTGAATGAGGCCTTTGACACGATTTTACACTAGCTGGAAAAGGCTTAGAAAGTATATATACGCTTGTAGTCTCATAAAAGTTTCATAACTAATTTTGAGTTTCAATGCGCTGTCCACTATGTAGTGCAGATGTAGAAATGGAAATTTTTCTCAAAATATACATTTATATACATGAGAATTTTATTTTTCACATAACTTTTCTCACGTTACTTTATTCATTATAACTATTCTATTGATAAAATCATCGCCACGTGGTTCTATAAATTAATACTATTTTGAAATGGAAAATACCACTTTTGTCATTGGGTAAGCTAGATACTATTATTCCCAACAGGCACACCTACATACTGTACAATAGAAATAAATAGAATGAAAGAAATAAAATTGTAAAACGAAAAATCTGGAATAATCTATTGGCATAGATCCTTTTTTCACGTTGAAATATTGAAAAGTGATTTCCCGCTATAGGAAGTCCCTCGAAATGTTCCAGTTCAGCAATTCTTCTCCACGCTGCAAGCGTTAATAAACGACGATATTCCCCTCCTCTCTCCCCAAATACTTGACTATCAGATAAATACGTTTTCGCACAGGTATATACGCGCGCTCATCTTGCTCGAATCGATACACTTCAGTCACAGCAGCCCCTTCTCCCAACGTCCCCAAATAAAAATCTTCGTGTATACATTTCACTTGATTTGACTGAGGCAATCCTATGTGTTCGTTCTAGCTCTCTTCCTCCTTCTCTCTCTCTCTCTCTCTCTCTCTCTCTCTCTCTCTCTCTCTCTCTCTCCTCATGCTACGCTGAGTAAAACTATAATAATAAAAATCGTCGTCGCTTCCTTCGCAACCTATCCCAACATCGCGCGATCGCCTGCGCTGTTGCCCACCCCTCGGAAATAATTCTCGCGCTACAAAGACGACGCGTTTACGTCGACTTTGCCAGCAAAGCCAGGCAGGATAGGAGAGAGCCAGCGCGGGGAGAGAAAGAGACAGCTGTGCCCGCGCACGCACGAGAGTGAGAGAGAGAAAGAAAAGAGCAAGAAGAGAAAAGGCGAAAAGAAGAGAAACGGCACGTCAGCCGCGTATATACGGACTCGCTTCTCTTTTCCCGCGTCCTCCCTCTCTTTCTCTCGCACTCTCGGAGACAGAGACAGAGCGCAATCAATACGCATATCTGCACGCCCCCGCGAGCGCAGCAGCAGCAGCAGACTGCTCTCCCCTCGTCGGCCTGGCAACGGCCGCGCATGCGCGTCCCGTGTCCATATATAGCACGAAGAAGAAAACCAGAGGGAGAGAGAAAAGCGTAGGTGAACGTGTGCTTGCGCCGAACTTGGCTCCATTCTCTCCGGCGAGCTTTTTGAATCACGCTCGCTCGTCGCTCGTTTTACGACTTTCGTCGAGCCGACGTTGGATTTTTAATGACCCGTTCCTCGACGCAAAATGACGCTCGCTCAGTTGCGCGCGCAGGAAGTTTGGCCCAGTTTTCTACCGAGGCATCTCGCGGTGCCTCGCCTGTCTTCGCCTCCTCGTTTGTACGAAATTCGGGGAGAGTAGTGCCTATGGATTTTTTATCCCCATTCGTATTCATCGCTCGTGCTTCTTTCCTTTGGTTTTATGAGAGCGAGGGAGATATATATGCTTTCGACGAGAGTTGCTCTCGCTCGTTTGCACCCTCGTCAAGCTCCCGCATCTTCGCCAAATTCCTTTTTGAGTGGTCACATTTTGGAACTTCGAGCCGCGTCGTAGCTATAAAAAATGAGGGAAACATTCACCGCGACGGTGCTTGTTTCGATCGCGCAGAAAATGAATCTTATGTGATGTATAGACATTGCAGGTCAAGAACTCGAGGCACGTATTTCCGGCACGATTCCGTAAATAACATTGATTTTGGACGGCCGGACGGAACAGCGCAGTGCAAATAGGCCGCACACTTTGGATTAATGCTGCATGCGGTGGGCATCCCCGGAATCGTTCGCGGTCTATCCACGTTATATATACATATACATGTTTATGCGTCGTCAGGTGTGCGCCGTGCCGCTCGGATGCTCGAGTGACGGTCAATTATTCAGTCGATCGGAAGGAACGTCGGCTCGAATTTAGTATCGATTACCACTTTATATAAATTTTCGAGTAAAAGCTAGGCTGTTCCGGCGTCGCTCTTGATACACCTTCTCTTACGATAGCTTTCGTGTATTATAGTACTTGGCCTACTGAATTTGCATGAAAAACCGAAGCCTGTACAACTACGCTCATCCCTTCGGAAGCGGACCCTCAAACAACACACCCTTCATCTTTCATCTACAAAAGACAAACGCAATCCTCGAAACGGTCTATTTCAACAGACTCTCCCACGAGAGAGCCCATATTACGCTTCGCGAAAAGCTCGCGTCCGGCCTTCCGCTTCTAATTTTGAAGCTTCCACAAGATACAACTCGCTCGTTGTGTGTAGGCGGTCTAAAAATAAATGGGCCGTTGCCGCGAGCCTTTCTCTCCCAGCTATATATCCAAACACGGGAAATAGAAGGAAAGTCGTAGCGCGTCGCTCTGCAAACAGAGCCTCCGGAAAAACGAAAGAAGAGATTCGCCCCGAGCTCTACATGGGATTTTTCTTTCTCTCGCTTTCTCTATCTCTTTCCCCTCGATCTGCTCCGAGCGCAGGGTAGTTTGATTAGAAATTCGATGTAGGCACGGATGTGTGTGTGCACAGCGGTGGCAGGTAGTGGTTCGAACAGCAGGGACGAGACGAGGGAGAGGACGGCAAATACCAGCGCGAAAATTTCGCCCTTCCCTCGTACTTGCGCCGGATTAGTATATTGCGGTAGCAGCAGCTCTTGGAGTGGCTCAATTTACTTTTTTATATAATGCGTGTGCCGGGACGCGATGTAATTATTCGCGTCGTAATTCATTTTTGAATAATTTTCAAATAGGCGTAATTGCCCGCCTGTACAGCATTATACACATCTGCCAAGTCAATAACGGGCCGACATGACGTACTGTCAGTACGCACATATCCGCCTGTCTGTAATTAGGGAGTTCTCGGATGATGCGCGCAACTCTCCGACCATCAGTATGCGTAATGCTCACAGCATCACCCCCGCGAGAGAAAAAGCCCATCCTCATCCCCGCTGTGTACCGAGTCATTCGTTCCCCCGATCGCGCATCGCTGCATCTCTCGGACACACAAATTTCTCTCTCTCTCTCTTTCTCTCTCGCTCCGCGCACACGTGTACGCGAGTAATTACCTATAGGGAAACGTGTTGCGGTGTTGGCTCGCTGCACCTACATACACTTATATTTTGCGACGTGTGTATGTATATATATGTCCAGCGCTCGCACGCGTTTGCAGCTGGCCGGCGCCTGCGCAGTTCGCGCCCTCCGCGCACGCACACAGAGAGACGCGTCGCGCGCACGTGCCGCGCGAGGGGGTGGCGGGTTGGGGGAACGCGCGCTACACATACGGGGCAGTTCGCGTCGAGTTGGGGTTGAGCGAGGTTGAGCAGCGGGCAGCACCGGCGCCCGTTCCGCCACGGCGTGTCAATTAAGGTTTTTTAGGTACGTGTGGCGCGGTCCTTTCTCGCGGAAATGTGACTGACAGTTTTCTCGTGTTTTCCGAGAACGAGTATAGTGCGATTGGATTGATGGAAATTATAGGGATCATCATTTGTTTTTGATTCAAAGTGCTGCTGATTTTCGAGAGATAAGAGATATGAGGATGAAGGAAAAGAGGAGAATTTATAAGCCGCCGGCTGATGTTCCGACGAGAAGTGAGTCTTTGAAATTTTTTTATTTTCATGTTATTATAATTTTTCTGAAAATTTTAATAATCTGTCATGATTGATTTAACGCCCGGACAAAATCTATTGAGGGAAAATTGGAATTGGTTTAAAATTACATTTTTCCCGCCATTTTTGCATTTCCTATGATTTTAGTTATATTTTCAGTGTTATAACTCATTAGTTACACTGCACGATGCGTAATAATGTTTTTAAGTAAAAAAGATATCAAAATAACAATTCGTTTTTTTACGTTTTTCTCAAGTTTTTTTCATTAAAACGAAAATAGATCATTTTGACAGTATTTTATTTACGATAACAACCTGACTGTACCTAACTTATAATTATGGATGACCGTAATGATCTGTTATTAATTTTCTGTGTAATTGGTTAAATTATTTGGTTAGCGTTTTCATTACTTCTTTATAATTCGCCGCAATAACCCAGCCATTACTTCGAAAGCCGATATTTCTTGCGGAAGTCGAGAGCGAGGGGAGGAATCCAATAATGACATTAATGAAACGGTAATAGATTCTCACTGGATTTCCCATTAGCAGCGCCCCATGCGCTTTTCGTCTTTTTTCATTATGGGTTGTATCAGGATACCTTAACGGAACTGAAAAATGGACAATCACAATGTCGTTAACGCAAGGAGAAACATTGTTGCTTATTACAATAATGATGAAGTCTTAAAGCTCTTGAGACTTCTCTCGAAAGTCAAAGATCACAGCACAACGCTTCTTTATTTTTTATAGTACTATTTGTATTTTAAGCAGTGTATTATGCATAATTTACCTACTTAAGAAACTTTGGTAGTTAGCCAAATAATTTTAGAATTATGGACTATCGTAATACTGTGCGTAACTTTTATACCTGGGCACTTAAATTTGCGTGCTCTACATTTCTAAGAATATTACAATGTTTTATGATAAATCTTTTAATAGTTTATTCAAATTTATTTTAATAAAGAAAAAACATAACACACTATATGACGTCACACTTTTATAAAATCATTTGATAAAGAATAATTTTTCATTCAAAAGAGAAAAATGATTTAATACATTGCATATATACATTAATAGAAAATATTTCTCGTCATTCATCACTTTGACAAAAAGTTAAGCTCCTGATGACATTTACGAAGGAATAGATATTTCTTGTTGACTGCAAGAACACTCTCGGGTTTAATATGACAAGCTGTACAAGTATATCATATTTTATATTTCCCCAAGGCCAATATTGTGCTAATTGCACGATATTTACTTCATTTATAATTAAATGGTGCCGTTTAAGGATAAACCAAAACCTTGAAAAAATTATATGGGATTTTACAAAACTTTATTAACGATTGGAGCAAGGAATACTGATTAGAATTTTTTTTATTCCTTATAAAAAATTTTTTTCGAATTTGAAGGAATCAAAACTACTTGTTAAAACTTTTTTCTCGCTTATTTTAATATAAATTTGAGCAATGGCTGTAAATATTACTGAAATTGAAATAAACTGAAAATTATCATTATTCCACACTTTCTTAAAACTAAATGATCGACGCATTATGAATCAAAAGTTTAATTTCCTGCAAACCGAAAAGTTTTGGTCACGCGCCCGTCAACCCGGCATTCCTGTATACGTATATACGCCGGCCATCCTTCACGAGCGTTGTGCGTGTAAAGCTCCCTACTCACAGCATATATACTTGCTCGCTCGCTCTCGGGGGTTGCGCCCGCCGTGGGGGGGCTTCGTCGGCTGCGCCTGCGTCGAGGCCCCGATGCCCCTTCTAACCGAGGGAGTCGCTGCCGTCTGTCTCTCTCTCTCTCCCGCTCTCTCTCGGTCGCGGGTGCACGCTCCGTTGACCCGGACGCGGTCTATAGGCAGAGAGCTTCAGTGTACGAGAAGCGCGAGC
Organism: Torymus tubicola; assembly: GCA_035583055.1. Classification (NCBI taxonomy): domain Eukaryota; kingdom Metazoa; phylum Arthropoda; class Insecta; order Hymenoptera; family Torymidae; genus Torymus; species Torymus tubicola. The sequence continues at coordinate 27,882 of JAWWEQ010011775.1, read as the reverse complement.
GCGCGCGTTCGCAGCTGCTGCCGTTGTCGTCCCGACGCCGCGTTTCTCTCTAACGCAGTGAGCTTCCTTCTCCTAGCCGCAGCGTGTACCGCGAGTGCGTCCGAGGTGTAAACATCGCCCAAGTGCGAGCGAAAGGGGAAGACAACAGCAGTGCACAGCAGAGCGGGAGCCGAGGAGAAGGCATACGGCGTGTGCTTTGTGTAGCGGAGGGGGGTGCAATGCCCGAGCTCGGCTAGCAGACGCACCGAACGACTCGCGCTCTATCTCTCTCTGTCTCTCTCGCTTTCGCATCATCATCTCCGTACACGACGGTATGCGCTTACAGCGACAAGATTAGGCAGCAGCTGCTGGAGCACCGGCCAGCCCCGACGGAGTCACCTCCACCGCAGCCCAGACGTAAGTGTCCGTCTATTTGTCTGTCCGCCCCTGTATACAAGCGTACACCTGTGCGTGCGAGCGCAGGTGCGTGTGTGTCGAGCATCCCCAGCTGTGTGGCTCGCTGCGGCGCTGACCGAAAGTGCCCTCGTCACGGATCCGCGCGCTTCCCGACGTACAAGGCTTAGCTCGGTTTATGATGCGCTGCCGTGGAATAACGCTCGCGGCTCGTGCACGCTGACCGAGCGGTGTATATCTCGGCGAGATGTCCGCCTATCGCGAGAGGAAGCATAGATAAGGGGGGAGCGCGGGGGAGAGAGGGGACGGAAGAGAGTCGCGTAAATCATGTGCAGGGCACTTTTTGGCTGACGAGCGGGGGCTGAAAAGTGCGCGGGAAATGAGGAAATCCGGGGGTGCGGAGGGCGGCTTTTTAAACGGGTTACGGAGGGAGAGAGCCGAGCTTTTACGCCGCCCGAGCCATGGGGAATCTCTATACCCGTGATGAGGAACTTCCCTTTGTTCTGCGGCACAACTCCATTCGAGTTAAGCTCTCTGTTTCTCCTGTCCCTCTGTTCCCTCTTTTTTCACTTTCTGTCAAAGCTCAAAGTTTAATGTTGAGCTTTCGACGTTTATTGTTTCTATTTGAAATGATGAAACGGCAACTGTTCATCTCGCGCGGTGGACGCACAATTATCTTTCCCGTCATCTATCATTTTTTCATTTTCCGTTATTGTATTCAGACCTAGATAGTCTTGATTGATGATCTGAGAAAGTGCCATTGTGGCATAAAGACGCGCTCATTAATTACCGGATAAAATTCGATTTGTTTATTAGACGCAGCGTAAATCGCCTTCGTGCGCCCGCACGTCACAGGTACGTAGACGAATTCAGCCCGTTGACCTGATTATAGAAGTGAAAAAGAAAGCTCGAAAAGGTCGCCGCGCACACTGGAACAATCTAGATTATATACGTGCCAGTGAAATATTACGTGCTTTGAAAAACATCGGATTTTATTCAGCGTAGAGAAAGCTCGCGCGTCAAACTTTCGTGTATCTATAGAGAATCGCCGTCGTTGTCACTCTTGTTGCCGAACAAACGAACAGCGGCTTTTCTTGCTCTGTTAATCTCCCTTTGTACGATTTTCTCGTGTATACAAGGGCTGCAACTGTGTATTTTTTTCTCTTCACTTCTCTTTTTTTCTCCCTCTGTCCCCCCATTCGCTCGTAATTGTGCCAGGGCTTTCCACCTCGGATTGAATCCTCACACGCGGGCTTGAGTTATGCGATTGTAGAGTGCGATCAAGTCGATGCGTGCATCAAGTTCGAACTATAGGTATATGCTGTACCTATATGTCCGTGTGAGTGTGCGCGTGATTATTATGAAATACTGAGGACTCTTGCCATCGACAGTATCATGGTTGATGTATGCATGAATACCGCACGTGTTTCTGCAATAGTTACTGTAATTTATCTTTATAGCACAGTACAATTTTATTAGCGTGCGTAAAGCAGAACCTTTGTCTGCTAATGTAATAAATACAATTTCTTTTATACACTTGTACTCTGTGATTGTTTGTTGACAAAGTAAAGGTGCCTCAATCTTTAGAGTCGTACTTTTCTATTTAAAGCAATAGATAGCGATACATTTAACTAACTATTAATAGTCTGTATTGTATATTTAACCGCTCTAAATAAAGATCACATTTTTAACGTATTTTAAACTCTGTCACACTTGAGCGTAATAAATCGATATATTTTTACATAAATGTAGATGTACGCTAATTTTAAAACAATTTTGTGTTCACGTGGCGTATTATAATTAACACAACTAAATGCTCAAGGTTTTGATATTATAATTTATCAACGAAAACAAATTCATCGTTTTTTTCTTATAGATAAATTTAAATTCTAATTTATTATAATATCAACGCAAGTGCAAAGCAGTTGATCAATACTTTTTAACTTTGTATTATAGAGATGGTATACTTATACTACATGAAGTAACCGATACTTTCACTGTAATTAGAAAATGATGATAATAACTTATATTGTAAACACATTATAAAAAAAGAACCTTTACAAACATTTTTATGAAGGTAATTGATCTATTAAAATTTTATTTTATATACGTTTTCATCAGAAACCTTTTATTTATGCAAGCTTTTTAATCTTTCTAAAAATATTATTATAATTTGAATATAATAACTAAGTTTTAGATGAAAATATAATTCGATATAAATAATATTACTTTTAATACATCATAATCCATTTCTTTAAATCACGTGTAAAACTTTTGTATGCATTTTTAGATACAAATACATAACTTTTATGTGAAAATTACATTTAAAAAGAATTGATATAAATATAATATGATTATGTATATTTATCACACAAATTAAGAAGGATATTATAAAAGCATATTATTATATTTATAAAATACTTAGTTTTTATGTTCCCGAAAAGTTATATAAATTAATATAATGAATGTATTTTAAAAACTTTAAACAAAGTATATCTTATCATAACAACGGCATGTGTTGGTATATCTTTAATAACAATAAAATCTTCTAAATCAAACTCATTTGCATGACAGAAGATTTTGTAATTTCTACTTTAAAAATAACTTCTCCACTTGAAGGTGAAAACACTATAGAGTCGAATAATCTCAAAATACTCGTTTTAAATATTCCACAGTAATATAACGATAATGTTATTTTGATTAAGGCTAAACATGTTATAAGTTTAAATTAAAACAATACGTCTATATGTATATAGAAAATCTCGAAGCTCTATTTTAAAGAATGAAAGCACGGGTCGCTATTTCAGGTTTTGTCTACACTTGCTTTCGGAATGTTTTTGCACTCATAAATAATGATATAATACAAAAGATAGTTTTCTCGCAGTTATGACAAAATAAGAACAGAAGTAAAATTGATTTATTCCGCTTCTTAAGAGAATAAAAAACAAAACAGTTTTTTTGTAATTGAAATTGAATCATTTATTTTTGTACACCAAACTGAATAAGATGTTTATATAAATGTACTGTAACGCGTCCCTTGCGATGTTAGTAATTAATAAATAATTGTCGTGCAAAATCCATATAGTATAGTAATTTTAATTGAATGGTTGATTTAGCTTTGAGCTAATTAATTTCGAAGAAATTTCAAAAGGGAATTCGACAACTTTGTAACAAAAAAAGTTTTGTGAATTTAATAATTTTAAGCGATGGGAGTTTTTGTTACTTAAAATAACAATGCCCAAATCTTCCTAGTATTTATTTACTTTTTGAGCTCATTTTGTATTTTTATATGAATTTAATATTAAATATTATAGGAAAACAAAAGAAAGAAATTTTAAGTTAGAGGAACATTATAAAACAAAAGTATAAAATTCCCATATAAAAAAGAAAACGATATTTTTTCCGAATCTAGAAATCGGAAAGAAAAATAATGAGTTCTTTTAATTGTCTCAATTATGTATCTGATTTTTGTATACATCAATAAATCACTTGTAATATTTATCTCCTGAAAGATTTTTTCAGTAACACACATGAACTATGGAAAACATGATTATACAAGTATAGGCTTTGAATATACATCCTGCAAAGCAGGAACAAAAAAGCCCCATGAAATTCCCCGCAAAAAATCATAGGGTGCACAGACAGACAGAGCTTAAACAAAACAGATTTGCGATAACTACGGGATGCACCCCTTTCATCGCTCACTCGAGCTGCTGCCGCCGCACGCACGCCCCCTCCTATCCACACAAAACTGCTCTCCATTTTCAAAAATTCTCGTACTCTCTCTTTCTCTCTCACTCACTCGCAGCGGCGCGCAACTAACTCTCCCTCTTAATTTCTCCCTCGTCGTCCTTTCCACCCTCTGCTCTCTCGTGTTTCACCCCATGCGCACCACTCTCGCTTTTTCTCCGCACGCAGCTTTCGTTTGCACACACACACGTGCCTTGCGTGCGTTTGATTTCGCCAGGATGTATTATTCGCGACCGCACGGGCACACGCGAGGCATTAATAATTACGCGAGCTGTATACGACGAGAAGACGGAGAGGAAGAAGAAGAAGTGACGACGCGCGCGGCACGTGACACAATTTCACGCTCGCGAGACTGTTTTCTTCTCGTTGCCCGGCGCGTGTGTGTATCGACGAAACAATGACAACGATGAGCGCCGGTGGCGGTGGGTGCCTGAGAGGGCGGACGCCTCGCTCATCAATATTAATGAGTGGCTCGTGAGAGAGAGGGAGCCGCACAGTGTACGCGCGATTCGCGCATAATTTTGTTTGCCAGCGAGATTTATATACTCGCGAGAGAGCCGAATCGATGCCGCGCGCTGCTACCGATTTATAGTTCGACCCTGGCTTATTTATCGCCGGCTTCGGCTTTTTTTATCGGTGGCTGTCTATCTTCTTCGGATATAGCGGCTGCTCTTTTTTCTCAACGGGCCGACAGGATTCGCGTGAGTCGCGGCTTTCGATCTGCTGAAACTAGGGACCTGGAAGCTCCTGTGGCCTGGTTGTCGAGTCATTCTTTTGGCTTCTCATGTGACAATGCTAGGATTTATTGACTGAGGAAACTTTTGCTTTCTTCCTAAGCATCAGAATCGTTGTATTGTTTTCAATTCGGCGTTGCATAGTTCCTAGGATTACAAGATATGAAATTTCTATTGATATTTCATTAAAATTCAGTTTATATATTAACTGACATACCTTAATGAATGTGTCATCGTATTGTAAATGGCTCAGATCAAATACCACAAGTTCAATAAATGTGGTGTCTACCAAGAATATCTCCTTCATAAATTAATTATTTCGCGGAAGGTTATAGAGAAGCCTTTGCTCATGCTATACACCCACTAGACTTTCTTCCTATACTTTAATTATACATTGCTGGCGGAGCCGTGGCTGCTCATGTATGTATATATAGATATAGAAGGAAGTATTCGGTGTTATGCAAGAGAGTTTTTTAATGGCGCCTCCTATGAGTACATGCTTTCGCAACGTGTTTATCATTATTACGTAAAGCAAAATTTAGAATTTATAAAAATTGTATTCGTGATATAAGGTTTATTAATGGAATCGTTACATATATCGAAATGTGTTTAGTAATTTACATCAAGCACGAATGCTTGAATAAGAAAAAATACGAAGCTTACTTTTTATAAGTTTTGTTAGTTCTATGAAAGTTATTACACGATTTTGCTTGTTTTCGTTAAGGATATACACAAAAACATTTATTCAGCTTACTACTGGTTTTTGATAATAAAAAAGAAGCTTAAAGCTAATCCATTATTCATGTAGAGTTAATTTTGTCGCAATAACTATAGAGATACTTGTCGCAGCGCATCTCGGAAAATATGATTAAATCATCGTCTATATGCAAGCAGTCGAGAGGCCGCATTAGCATAAAAAAGCCGCGAGCATCGATTCCGCACGAAATTAAATCCCGACAACGGACGCCGCTCCATTACCCATACGAATCCGCTTTTCACTCTCCCACCCGATGCACATTATCATGCGGCGATTTTCAATGCGAATGAAAAAAAGGGATAAGGAGGGATCAAAATGACTGCCGCGCCGATATTCAATAACATCCCTTGGCTGGCATCGTTTTTCTCCTCCGTTCCGGCCGAGCGATATTCATCCTTGAATTCGATTACGAGGCACCGGCGGTATATACAGAATCCCGGTCAAGTTCGACAAGATCGACGCGAGCTTTTCTTCCCTGTCCTGGCTGAACAGCCGCGTCGTACAAATCCTCTCTTCCGACGACATGCAAATGCCCTTCTCCCCCGTGCACGCACGCGCATGTTCTCGCTCCCTTTTGAGCTCGGATATTTTAAAAGTCGATACCCACCCGTGCCGATTCCCCTTCGCGCATCAGCCTCCGGGGCTGGCTAACCGCGGGGGCGAAAACACGGGGCATCCCCTACACTACGTGCACTCCCTTTATCTCTTTGCTCGCCCGCGCACTGCGGAGGGGGACTGTTGCGTGTGCGCCGCAGGACGACGAGAGCGCGAGAAAGAGACGAAGGTGCGAGAGACAGGAAAATGTCAGCGTGTAGCTTTTTTGCCTTTTGGTATGCGTACAATGCCTCTCGTTATTTTAATAGGCCGCTCGCGTGCGTAGCCAGTGTTGTAAAAGGGTTGAGGCCTGAGGAAGGGCGAGAGAAAAAGGGTAAAAGGGGTGGGAGAGGTTTAGAGAAGGAAGAGGCAGCGCGCGACGCGAGCTGAATTAAATAAGAAGGTGCTTGCTAACCAAGTTAGGCGCAGGCTGCTGCGCCCGCTAGCTTTCATGTTTATTTTACCGATTGCACGTTGGATTTATAATGTTTATGGTTTATATTCATATTATTTGCTTAATTAAATTCTGTCTATTATAGTTACTTAGCAAGATATGTTTAAAAATTACAGTATATCATACTTATATTTTATCTGCAATTGAGCTTTAATTCTGCAGAAAAAAATTTCTATTTTTTAATTGTCATATATTGTATATCTCTTATACAGATATATGTTGGCTTCAAAATTCGCAAAAATAAATTAATTTGCAAAGAAATCATTGAATTTGATGATACTATTACAAAATTGTCCATTGCAATTGCTTGTGAGTATGAAGACTCTGATTCTTAACCTGTTTATACTATTTACAAAGTATTCAAGTCGATTGTTTACGCTCAGATTAGATTCAAAATATATCAACATTTTTATTACGTCAGCTTTTAAACACTTTAATAAAGCCCTGGCGGTACATAGTTTTTGCTACATTAATAAAAATGATTTAATACATTTTATAACGTTATCTTAATTTATTATTTCATTTTTTTAATTCAACATAAGTAAATGATGAGATTTAATAAATGGAAGTATACTACAGCTGTTTATTGTTAATCTACAATATTATGAAATTATTATTTTTTTTCTAATTTAAAATATTTATTTCTAAGAATTAATTTTTATAATGAATGTAATGGAGTGGGTAAAACTATTTCAGAGTACAACTTGTACGATAATTTATTATTCGAAATTATATATTTTACCGTATATTATAAATTAGATAAAACATAAACGTTGAATCTGCTTGCATGCACCGAATCAACCCACTGGATCTGCATATGCCCTTTTTATAAAAAGAAAATTTACTTATTAAATATTACGATAGGCGCTTGATGCGATATTTTCCTTGGTTATTTTAAAGCATTCTTTCAATTTGAAATTCTAAATCCAAAGTTTCCTTTCGAAAAACATGTTATGACAAATTAATATTGAGCTTTTTCACGCTCAACTAGGTGCTTGATTTTTCAAGAAGTGGCGTAGAGATGAAATCACCAAGATGTTTGATTGAAAAAAAATTGACCCGGATTTGCCGTATTGGAAAATCGAGAAAATGCGACTGCGTCGAACTGCCGGGCCACTCGAAAAGCCAGTTGGCCGTGGCTGACGAAATAATCGCTTTGATAAGTGTCCAAGAAATTTGTAATACCGGAAGTTGGGCTTTGATCGATAGAATTTTCAACTCGAGCACTGAACTGAGATGTTGATACTATATCGCAGTTCTTCTCCTTTACTTACATGTCACAGGGAGGTAAATTATTCAAAATGGAAATTTCAATTCCCCTCTACGTCACTAGACTTTGAGAATTCAATCAATTGAAACATCTACTTATACAATGTCTACACAATTAAATCAATTAATAAATTATTGTAGTTGTCATGCTAGTGATTAAAGTGTTTCAATAACAAGAAATAATTGAAATCAATTTAAAAGTTTATAATACAAAAGGGTACAGTAAAGAAAAAGTTTTATGTTATTATTATTATTTATTTATTTTATCTTATTATTATTATTATTTATTAATTTATTATTTAGTTATTATTATTTATTTATTTTATCTATGTATTTACGGCTTTTCCTTGAAAAAAATTTGCGGTTAGCTGTCAAAAGCACAATCAGTAGGTAAAGTTCAAAGCAGTTGCGCTTTCATGCATTAGGTCACCCGGGAGGTAATAAATATAAGCTGATTATCGCTCGTAGATGGTTTCAAGCGCATATAATCAGATGTCACACAGTAGTAAAACACGTTACTGTTCGTGATATTCACAGTCGGCTTATTCTGTGAATAATGCTATGCTTTTTTCGATACTCTGATTTATGATAAAAATTTGTATGATATATGTTTCGTGAAAATTTTCTATTATGTGCTATCAACGTGTTTAGTGTCACAAATATAGGACTGTTTTCTCTCAATTATTAGATCAAATATTGTTTAAATTTTATTCTTATAAAATAAAGGAAATTGATTGATAATAATTTTGTCTTTTGCTAACTGAAAAACAAACTTTTTAAAATTTTTAGATTAAATATAAAAATGCATTCCTAAACCTAATGAGGAATATCACGTACGTAAAACGAAACAACAACTCAGCGGAAAATTATTTTCCTCAGTCCTATAACAGCCTACATCACTCACACCATCGCGCAACGCGATCATTACTAAAATTCTCGCTCGCTTATTCTACTCCGAAGCATATATAGTGGCATTTACGCGACTTGCAAGATCCTTTCATCGTAACAGTTGACCTAAAAACACCTCTAGCGACGCAAGCCCGATACGCAGAAGTACATATACATATATACATTTAGCAGCGTGACGCGCGAAGACGCGAATTTCTTTCACCGATGAAAAGCTGCACGAGTGTGCATTGAGCGAGCGCGGGCATGAAATTTGATTAAAAACTCGAAACTTGCCGGTGTGCGTACACTCGAGAACTTCTGAGAGTTTTCCTCTGCATGCACGCACGCACCCTCGTACGCCCTTTCCCCCTTTTTCCGCGCTTTTCCACTGGCGCGTAATCCAGAGTGGGGGATGAATACACGAACGGAGAGCTTGGGTACAAGTGAGGGAAAGAGAGAGAGAGAGAGAGAGAGAGAGAGAGAGTCGAGAAGAAAGAAGAAAGGGAGAAGGAAAAGCTCTCTCTCTCTCCTTCTGCGCGCTTAGTCGTGATTAATCGGCGCTCGCATGTGGGTCACGAGTCGCAGAGTCTAACGAGATAGAGGGTTTACCGAGCGCGGGCGTGCGCGAGCGTGCAGTGCGGGGTAAGCCTATTAAAGAGCCTCCGCCCGCGTAGTCTCTCTTGCTCTGTCCTCTTCAGCATCAGCCGCTCTCAGGTGTATATGTGTGTATATATGCTACGTATATACGCGCGGAGGGTGGAGTGCCTCTCGAGTCTGCGGCCGCGGGCGGTCTAAGCTCGCAGCTGCCTGCCGTGCCTGCCCGAATATGGCTATATACGTATATTCGCGTATCGCACGTGCAAGCAGCGAGATTTCCTTTTTCCTACCAGCTGCTCGCCGCAGGCCCGCTTTATTACAACCCTTTTGGCAAATGCGCCGCTCGCGTGCGAGTCTATCGCTGCCGCCGCTGCTGCTCTGCCACTTTTTCCCGTTATTCCGAGGGCTACGATGTTGTATGTAGGGAAAAATGACGGTCGGAGGGGGCAAAGCGTGCCTGTGCAATATTAGATTTCAGATATCGCAGGAGTCGAGTAAGAAAGCCACCGAGTATATACAGATCAAGAAAAAAGTTTAATTTATGAAGTTTTGTAATATTCAATGCTTTAACTAGTGACAAGTGCTGGAGATTCGGGCTAGTCTTACCGTACTCGGCTTTATCTACTTCATATCGAAACCACTGTTTTATGGACTTTCTTCAGCTGTTTACCTACTTCGTTTTTTTAGATGCACTTCAAAACTCGTATAAACTATGTAATATACTTACACCTTAAAACTTGATAAAAGTAATAAATCTGATATCTTATATTCTTATCTATCCAACTTTTATTTTTTATTATTATATTCATTACAGGAAATGAAAGTTTTTTTTATTCTAAGCAGAGAAAACATATTTTCATATATATGAAAAATAGGTCATAAAATGGATTTTTATATATATTCGAATGGACGTATATTTGATTTTCTTCCAAACTCCAATATTAGACATATCCTCTGCGATAGCCATATATGCCTGGCACCTCAAGAGACATCTCGAGCTTTTCATATTTTTCCTTAAACCGGAAGCAAACACGCTCTCGTAAAGAACATCCCGCTCGCAAAGAAATCGTGTAAAAAGGAAATCTAAAATTCCGCCTCCATCGCCTTTGCACTATAACCACACACGTGTGGCCGCCGCCGTCGTTATTATCCCTCCCATCCGCTCGAGCGAACTTTTTCTCGCTTTCTCGCGATGAAAGTCGAGCAGCGTTGCCAATGAGTTGTGAATAACAGCGAGTGGTTTGCCTGCGGAGTTCATACAACGTATTAGCAGCCTGGCGATATACTAACACTTCTGCGCGCTCTTTCGCCGTGACAAGCGCGTGGAAGATGGATGGCGCGAAGCGAATGTACGACACGTCGTGTGTGCCACACTAGAAATGTACGTGTCCCATGGGCTTTCCGCAAAATGATTAATCGTCGGAGGCTTTTTTTTCCTCGCTGCCGTTAAGTGCTGGCCGGTTGTCGTCCTGATGCACTGGCCGTTAGGCAGGTACGTTTAATGAGTAACGTATATTTCGTATGATTTTTATCCAATTTATCGAGTTCATTTTTTAGTTTGCATATGGAAAATGTGAACACACACATAAGTGTAAACAACAAAAATTGTTGCAATTATTTCATTTCTAAAAACCTTCTTCACTAGGAAATGTTATCTCGCACTTCGAGCGTGTAAAGACTTCACTCTATCCTCTATACGATTTTCATGTAAAAAATCAACAGAAATACAATTTCTATCTTATTAACATCATAGTTTTATTTAATTATTTTATGATTATAAGAAAAAATCACTTTCTTCCCCCTTCATATGTATAAAACCTATTATTACAATGTTTCAGGACGATTTTATACGAGAAGTCTTCCATAGCATTTTCATGTTCGAAAAATTGCATCAGTAGCAACAATTATTTTTATTCAATGGTTCTTTAATTTATATTTTTAGAGTAAGCTAAATTTAATAACTTATATATCAGCACTATATTAGAAATATGTATGTAAATCTCTCAGCAAGGTTAATTTTTTATCCTCTTAATCAAATTGTGTCGACCGTCAATATATTTATATTAATCATTTGATCAATATAAATTAAGTTATAAGTTAACTGCTTTTCGCTCAATATTTTCTACTAATGTATACTTTTCTATATACATATACGCACACACACGTTTGTCAAACATTAAGACTATGAGAAGTATTGAAATTAAGAATACGGAAAAATAAAAAAATAAATATATTTTAATATTTAAAGGATTTTTTCGGACCCTAGTAGAAATCGCCCATTTTTCTCCCATTATGAAACGATTTTTCGTATGAACGAAAAATGGTAGAAAAATCGTTTCATAATGGGAGAAAAATGGGCGATTTCTACTAGGGGGCTGTACAAATCAATTTTAATATTTTAATAATGTCTTAATTGTAATAAACTAATAACTTTATCATCTTATGTCTAATGAGACATTCATAATTAACATCGCTTTGTTTTTAATGAAGACTCGTTGACGCCTATACTCGTTCAACGTGCCAGTAACTGAGTAAAGTTCCCTTTGTATGAATCTATGATGAGTAATGTGATCGCAACAATACCAATAATCAGGAGGTTTATTATCCTCTATGTCTCGACAACGATTTCCAATATTCAGAATTGTCGTTTTTTTTACTCTCATTTGCATCGTTTGTGGATTTACTGCATGCTTAACTTACCTCAGTGTTGTTACTACACATGAATTAATAAGCTAGGTAGTACTACATAATATATACGCATTTTTTTTCAATCTAAATTGAGGAAAACTATCGATAATTACAAAATAGCATTTCAGCATCAATTATTTATTCGCTTTCTTCTAATGACTTTTCAAATGAGTAAATTTTAAGTCAAAATACTTATATGTAAGTCTATATTTTCAAGAGAAACACCTCTGTTCTTGATAGACTTTAACCAATCTGACTTATGTTTATCTGCGGGTATAGCTTCGTTATCGATAGAAAGAACGAGATAAAAACCACAAAGCAAAGAAGCAGCGCCGTGCAGCCTTATCGCGCGCGTGTAGACGCGGAAAAATTTAAAACTATGCCAATTATCGTGGCCCATCGAGCGAAAAAGAATTGAGTAAAGAGCCTCGCGCTTGCATCTCACACCACGGCTCGACCTTAGCACGAGCGAACGAGCGGGAAGAAGGAGAGAAGAATTCCTAACCTCGCTTTGAATGGCAAGAGCAGGCCCGCCTTGAATAAGGTTTCTCCTTGGTGCGCTCGGGTGAGCGCCAAGAACCTTATCTTTCGCTCTCTCTGTCTTGGTAGGAAGAAACGTAAGCGCGCCGCCGCTGCCGCTCCCTTAATTATCTCTTCGGCTTAGCTACCTTCTCCTCCCTCCGCCGCGGCTCATGCTTCTTCCATTTTCATTCCGCACGCGCGCGGAGGCTTTGATTAACGTAGAAAGTTGCCCGGTGAAAAGTTCGTGGCCCGCTGACAAATGTCACGGCATCGGTGATGAGCTCACACGATGTCGGGCAAAGTTTTTTTCTTTGGACAAAGTGGTAAAAATACGATAATTGCATGGTATTAGTAAAGAAGATGGAAAAGTTTACTGTCAACAATCACAGTAGCTTTCATTCACAGAGTTGATCTAAATATTCCAATGCGTATTTCACAAGAAAGTGATGTTGCTTTTTATTATTAGTTCATTAGGAAATTTAGAAAATACCGATTCGTTTTTTTTTCTTATTTTAGATAAAAAATTTTATTTGCAATATTGTAGGTTTGAAAATGATTGGCACACTACAATGACTAATAAATAGACATTAAACTTAGTTAATGTATCACACTACCAAAAAAGAAAAAGTATTACGTAAATAACTGCAGGAGTTGAAGTAAGTCCCATCGTCGATTTTAACATTTATATGCCATACATTTGACTTTTATGAAAAATACATTTTTTCAACTACCTTGTATTACTAATGCTAATTATTCTTAATGAAGTTATTGGTAACTTTTTTACTGCTTAAGCCAAAAACAGATATAATTTAGTTTTGCATTGCTTCCAAAACTTGAGGCTAATCAGTTGAGCGAGCGCGACGCGTAAAGCGAGAGAAAGCAGTACATCGTGTGCCGAAAGTTAAACTGCTATATCTCCACTTCTTGCAGTTGAGAAAATCAAATTAAAAGTCGAGAAGCCCATTAGACTAATGACCAAATGAAATATCTTTTGTTCGTGGTGTGAGTATTCTTTCCATCCAGAAGGACAGGATCTTCCTTAACTTTGTTTTAAAATATTTTACTTCACAATGAAATATTTAAAAGCTTAATTTCACTGTGATAGCATTGAAACAGCGCATCGCTGTACAATTTGAATTGTAAATGAAGTTATTTTTTTGATAACAATAAAGTTGTCATCAATTATTAATAAAATATAAAAAAGTAGTCTTTTACGGGAATTGTTAAAGGACGTTAAACAGTATTGATGACTCTATCGCACAAGAGCGTCTTACAATGTATATAGTAATATTCTTACTTAAAGGCCTTGTACAAGGCTTAGCGGGTGCAAGTTCAAGCTCTCTCAGCTTCTAACCTCGACACTTCGATTTCTGTTGCAGCCTACCCGGAGATCATGTGGAGCTCGGTGACTGCCGCCGGGGTGGAGAATGGCCCGGCGCCCCCGTCGCGTAGCAAGCACAGTGCGACCCTGTTGGCTGGCCATGTCTACCTGCTGGGCGGTCGAAACGGCAACCTTCCTCTCAAGGATCTCTGGCGCTACAGCCTCGGTAAGTTTCATTCGCAGTGCGCTGCAGTTATCGAATGGAATCCTATTCTATGTGTCTACGTAGCCGATCGTAGAGAGAGGAAGCGAAATGGGCTCCCTTATTGCCGGTCTTTTTCAAGAGCAAATACAATTATGATATAAGTGCATCATCGTACGTATGGTATTTATTATTTGAGAAATCGCACGTTAAAAAAGTTAATTAGTCATAACTACTTGTATTCAATGAAATAATAAAAACTATACAGTTTTATCTATATCTCAAAGTTTTCTTGGCATTTATTTGATGTCAAACTAGAATTATATAGCCTAACCAACATCTATATATATGTGCATACATATTGATGTAGCTATAGTTTGTTAGAAAGTTACAAAAGTAGGTTGTGACGTACTTGTATGTATTGCGTACGTATGCTATCAATTGATCTTATTCCATGAAGAAAACGCGACAACATTTTTAGCACTTTGACTAAAACTGAGTTCTAGATTTTATTGAATTTATAAAAAGATTTTCGCAGAACTATTTGGAAAATATTCTGTTAGTAACTGATTAAACTGATATTATAGAAACTGTTGTCAAAAAGTTCGCGTTTTGAGCCTTTTGAAAACCATTCAAGCCTGGCTCTGATTCGACGTTTTTAGTGACAAGAAATTGAAAGAACGTGAATGTATAATACTGGGTTTTTGACTTTTGAAAAGATGCTTGACAGGATTCAGTTGAGCGGCGTTAAGATAAATTCACAGTACATGACATATAAAATTTGAAATGATAAATAAAATGATAAATCGTAACTACAGATTTTATTTATATGATTAATGTTGCGTTCATATGAAATAATAAGTTAAAGAAATTTGAAACTGATAAAAACAACGATGTAGCTGTTCATATAGAATTTTTCTCGAAAATAAGCTATCGGCCCATAATTTTTTACAACAAATTCATATTAGGGACGTAAGAATACGTAGAGATAATGTAGTCCCAACAAGGGTACTTATTTGTGAGCCTGTTTTATCGTAAATTTATTTTTTATCCTGGAAATTTGTACTATGCTAAACGTTTTTTATAATGTTAAATCAGTAAAAAAACCCATTAAGTGATTTTTTCACTTATTCAATTTTAGAGAGATAATTGCGTGGCAGATATGATAATTAATTTTTCTTAAAGTACGTAACTGTCGCGTATTCTTGATTAACTTAATTTTTCCTCTGAGAAGTTTTAGATCCGAGAAAAAAATTCTTCATCGTTTACGAGTACATAGTGATTTATACAGCTAAACCGAAAGATAATTGGGATGAAGGACCGTCGCGAAGGAGGGCTCGAGCCGACGAAATAATTTTCACGTCCCTTTGGCGTAATTGACGTGCACGCGTTTCCCTCTCGTCCTTAATGCTGATATATGCCAGCACGGAAGTGGAACGCAATCATGCATTAGTAATGCGTGGTAGATGAGGGGAGGTAGAGGATATTGCTCCCGGGGATGCTGGTAATGTTTTGGGATGAATATTGGATTTTTATGAAACTTCTGCATCGCTGGCTTTCGGACACAAACGTCACTTGCGGAGGAAAGGTTGATTGCGAATTCTTTCGTTTATCCCAAAACATATAGTATTTTTTAATTTTGTATAGGTACTCACGAAAGCTTTGTGATTTATCAATTGTGTTTCACTACGTTTTTATTCATTCAAATCCTATAAATATTATACTTATTTATAAATTATACACTTAGTGTTTGTGTATATTTTTTTCGTTATAATTATTATATTTGTAAATAAATAACTGCAACTCTGAACGAAAATCGAATTATATACTGATTTTACGTCAATATATTATACATGCCTTGCTCTTTTACTTTAAAATACGTGAAAATTAAAAACATCATAATTGAAATAAAAACATTTTATCGTTGAATATTGAAATGACGATAACTTCGTTGTATAAATCAACAAGTTCGCAGCGCTCTATTGGTGCAGAATAATTAAAAGCCACTTTGAAAATTCAGCGAGAAAAACAGAAAATATTTTCTTTGTCTTCATAAAATAGCGTAAAATCCGTTCAGTCGCTCGCAAATCCACGTTAATGCCTCTCGCAGCGACAGCCAAGCGAGCACACACTCACACACATACACGCCATCGTACTCGTTCTCTCTTGTCTTTCGCGTTCCGTCAATCCCGTAATGCTTCATGCGAACACGCGCGCCGCGCTGTTTTTAATCTGTCAGCGACGCGGTCTACGACCGGAATGTCGGCAGCGCGGCGCTCTACCCGCAATATGAATGGCTTGTGCTGAGTGCGGAGGGAAAAATCAAGCGAGCTTTGACGTCGGCTGCGCGCTGCTTTTTCTCGCTGTGAGATATAGGTATATAATACTTATGTGTCTGGAAAGATGAGCGCAACGACGCGTAGTTGCCGCTGCTGACATTTTTGAGGCTAGGAAGCAGAGACAATTTTCGCCTGCGAGAAAAGGCGAAGGCAAGGATGACTAAGGTCCGGAGGACCAAGCAGCCGTTAAAACTGCCTGTGATTATTGGCACGATGAAGAAGCTGAACAACGTGACCGAGCGCAAAATCCTCAAGTATGTGCTGACAGAGCGCAAAAAAGTCAGGAATGATATTAAAGCTCAGGTGAATATATTTACTAGCTGCGCTGCATGTGCGCTTCTCTAATATCTAAATCAAAGTATACTACAAAAATATCTTGACTCAAATATTACAATTATCTATTGAAAAAGTTTTATATCATATTAGTTTTTTGGAGGTTATCAGAATATTTTTGTTTTATATATTATTCGCTCTTATATATAACATTATTGTACAACTAATTGTCACGAAAAACATAAGTTCAGATTATAAATTATTTCACTAAACGAATATCATGCAAATTCGAATTTTAATTAAAAAAAACCGTAGTATACAACGTGTCTTTCGCTTCACCTGTATTTGTTCGTCAATATTGATTCCACGTACGTTTGATGAAAAAGCAGTCTCTTGAATATTTGAACCATGCGGGGGATGAGAAAAAATGAAAAAGCTCCAGAGTAATTGTAAAGTCCATATCATTCTCTCGCCAGCTACCCTTGATCCTGAAGCGCTTCGAAGAGTTTGGCCTGGTGGAGCGCTCACACGATGGCCATTATCGCATAACCGAGCCGACAGATAGTTGGAAACCGAACTGCTGCGACTGCACCGACTGCACCGGAAACTGCGGCTTTTGTCCAAAGACGCGCTCACGCTCGAAGAAGGTGAAGAAGGCCAAGCGTGGCGGCTCAGGACACGTTTGTGGATGCTCCAGACGCGCGCGTCGCAAGGCTGGAAAATAAATTCTCGCGTTTTGGGATTTGAACTGGTTACACACTTTATCCATCTTGGAGTTGTCTAATCATTATGTTTAGGATATGCGTCTAAATTGTCGTGTTTGTATTTCATAATGCCGTCCAAATAATAAAGTAAATTAAAAGTTTATTTATTAAATTATACTTTTTCATTTGAATTTATAATTCAGTATAGTTTAGTGGCTGTACTTGAAATTTCTTATTAAATTTTTTTCTACAGTTTTATATACAATACTGAATCACGTTGTAAAGAAAGTGATGAAGTGTCGCTTTTTGCTATTTTACTTTCTCATGCGATAGGGAGACTTACAATGTCGTAAAATATAGACCTTGAGAAATTTCGAGATACAAATTTTTTTATTTTATTTTTTGAGTCTCATAAAAAATCTAATTAGCATATTCCATTTAAAAGTTGATTTTTATAGCTATATGAACTTAATAAATGCTCAAACGTTCATATCAAAATGCTGTGTTGCACCACTTATACATTTAATTTATGCTGTGAAAATAAAACTGATTAGCGTGTCTGATTAAAGATACGCGGTTCGTCTGTAAAGTTTATTATGAATTCCATGTATTCTTTGGAAGTAGGTCATAGCTGCGGAAGTTATCAAATATTATACTTCTAAAAAGGTGTAATTTTGTGTAACGATTAAGTACACTGACTTTTTAATATTACGCAATTTTTGAATAGCTACACGTTGTTTTATGTTCAAGTTAATTTGAAAAGGAAGTAAAAAATGAAAGTAATTGTTTGACATGAGACAAAATCATTTACATAAATTTTGTATGACATAGTTTCTTGAAATTACCATCGACTTCATTTTATAAAATAAGCACTTAAATAGTAGTTGGAAAGTTTTCAAAACTTAATATTTATTTTAAAATTTAGTAAAAGATTGAATACTTAGTAATGCAGCAACGAATAAAATTATATACATAAGTTATTTAGTAAGAAAATATTTATAGTGTATAAATTATCTAGACAAAGTGTTTATAAACTCGTAACATACATTATTTATCAATAATAAATTTTTCATCATAAACGACATAATCCGAGAAAAAGTTAAATTATTCGGGTCATTTCTACTATTCGAAAACGATCGCTTCACAAATGTACTCTTTATTACTTTAGTCGAACTTTTCATTCGGTAAATCAAGCGCGACATAACACTAGCAGCCACTTCCCGACTCTACATCCAGTCGTAAAAATAGTCCCCCGCACGTAGCGCTTAATTTTCCACTATACAAAAATAAAATCGATCTAGTTGTCGATGTAAGTGCAGACAGCACTCACACGCGTGGGAAGTCGACGAAAGCCGCGCGCATCTCTAGCGGGGAGAAAATTTACATCGGCCATCATCGCATCCGCGATCCATCAATGCCGCCGTTATACGCGCAACTTCTGCCAAGACTGCGCGACACGGGAATTCAATCCTCAACTTGTGGGTCAGCAGGAAGATGCCGCTGGCGAAATTCGTATATCTCGCCTCGGGATCGCGCCACGCAGCATTGTATATACTCGCGCGCCAGCAGTTTTCGAGAGGCGCTCGTACTATATATGCTGCGCAGCTGAGAGAAAAGATAGGAAGAAGAAGAAGAAGAAGAAGCCCCGAGAGAAAGCTTTGTTGCCGGGCACGTCGCTGTACTCTCCACTTGTCGCGGTTTCTCCGGTGTCGCCGCGGGGGCGGGGTGCTGGAGAGACTTAGCTTCTAACTTTGCTTCCGCTCTCGCGCTACGTACTTATGTACGCGTGCCGATGGACTGGCTACAGTCTGCGCACGCGATGAATAATAGTTTGTGTTCGTGCTCGAGACCTCCGACGAGAATTCCGACGGAATATCTTTTAGTTGAAGTGGCCATTCTAATTATTTGCCTTGGGACTTGACGTTTAGTGATTGTCTCTCCTTTGTATAACAGTCAGTCATTGGTTGAAACATAGTTTTGGGAGGATAAGCATAAACGCTTGTTTTATGCGTTAACTTTGAAATACGAAAAAGAGGATGCAATAGCTATTGAAAATGTAACTAACGGGGGAGGGGCAATAAAGACATTCTAAGTTTATGTTTGTATATCAGTAAAACACACTGGGAGTGGTCATAAAATTTGAGCACTGTTTTCCCTTGACACAGTCCTTGAATTCTGTGAAAGTTTGCTGTTGATTTACTACAGAAAATAGTATATATGCAAGTACCTAATATGTACATTCTTTTATGATGTCGAAAGTATTTTTATTATGTGTTCAAATTTTAATTTACAGATTTACAGATTCATTCTACATATATACCATATGTATTAATGATGCATATTATTCAGCGTTTTATGCATGTATTTTGTAGCACTCAATTAAAGCTCTTGAATTAAGCAAAACTGTTGAAAGAACATAAACTAATCACAAGTGTAAATAATACAAAACTAATTTACTCTCTCACCTCTTTATATATATACATTTAGCATAGCAAACGATCCTCGGCCCGTTTTCACTCTAATTTGCAAGCATTTACAGATAAAAGATTCACCGTCCAACGGCTAAACTCCGAGCCTTCCTCGTCCCGCATCATCCCGTTTTAATGAAATTCAACCTCCTTCTCCTCTGGCCGCGCATTTGCCTTGTAAAATCTTCACGCATGAATTCTACATAGACCTCCACATGGGCACAAAAGCGCGAGATTAAAGTTATTACGCTCGACGGGCTTTGATCTCCCCTCCAACTCTTTCCCTTCCGTTTGCGCATTATTAACGCAGAGGCACATATATACATCTCGGTTGCAGCGGAGAGCAGATGGGAGGAGCTGCATCCCTCGGGGGAACGGCCGCCGGCGCTGCAGGAGCACAGCGCGGTCGCCCACAAGGATTGCCTCTACGTGTTCGGCGGCGAGCTCGGCTTCTCGGCCGGCACCGAGACGCCGCTCTGGTGCTACTCGGTTAAGGTAATAAGTGCGCGCGGCGAGTGTTGAATAAACATCGACGTGGCGCAATTGTCGATCGCGAGAACTTGTTGGTTTTGCGCCTTTCCACTGCGATGGCTTGGCTTCGCTGCGGAATCGCAATTCTGAGATCTGCTTTGCTGCTTCGGAGTATTTGCTTTAACCAGCAGATGTAGCATTGGAATTGTTCTTTTCTTCTAGCTGTATTTTATGTGATCACGCGATAGTTTGTTTAAAAGTTTAATTTTGAAACAGCAAGCTCACGAGCGCAATGCACGAAATTTATGTTCATCGCAGATTCAAAATTGTTTTACGACTAGCGTAAATTTTCTTTTATAGCTGGTTGAAAAAATACGATACGCTCTGAACGCGAATTCCGTCCATTAGAATAATTGTTATTACCATTGAAGTAGCAAAATATCAAATATATTATATAGAGCTTCTGCTTTTATCTAAAATAATAGCCAGTGAGTATTGCATATATTTTACATAACTACTTCTGTTGTAGTCAAACTCGTGGAGGAAGATAAGGGCTCAGAAAGGATGTGCAGTTCCTAGGGGCAGACGAGGCCACACCGCGCTCGTACATCGCGGACAGATGTTAATATACGGTGGTTACCAGGATTTACGAGGCAGTTCGTCAGAGCTATGGGCCTTTCATTTCGGTGAGACTTTCTGACATATTGGAAAAATTACCCTCTCTTCAAACTCCTTTTAAACTTTAATTTTCAGCGCTAAACTTTCTAACAGGGTCCAAGTCTGATTAGACTGTCAGAGGTCTTGAGTCATTTTCAACAGCATTTTTTGAGAGTATTCATTTTTAGAGGAAATCTTTTTTAAAAAGAATTTCTGTGATTTTTAAAATAAACATGCAGGGTTTATTTTCTTTTTTAACCGTCGGAAGAGTCGTAAAAATGACAATAAAAATTTGGCCCATTTAAGGGTGTAACATAATTAAAAATCAGAAAAAGTCTAGCATGCTGAGAAAGCTGTTTTTAACGAACTTAAACATATATCTCCTCTTGGAAAATTAAAAGAAAAATAAATTTTTCTGTGCCAAATAGAAACAGAATCATGGCACCTGCTGTCATCGTGCGACGCGGGTCCGCCAGCTCGGCACAAGCACTCGGCAGTGCTACATGGTGATGCAATGTACATCTACGGTGGTATGACGGATCTGCAGGAGCGCAGCGACTGCTGGAGGTGGGACGTGAAGGCCGCCTCTTGGTGTCTGCTTAGGAATAAGCCGGGGCCTGGGCCACTACACGGACACGCCGCCTGCCGACTCCCTAGCTGCATGCTCATTTTTGGCGGAGAGAGTGGTGGCCTGGCTACTAATGAGCTGTGGAGGTTTCATTTCGGTGGGTTCACTCTTTCGCTATATTTCTAGTTATCGCTTAACGTTGAGAAACTGTGGCATGATATTGTACATAATTTTACTAAATTTTACTATTTGTAATACTAGTTTTTATGACTGCCAGAAAAAATAATAAAAATTTCATAAGTGTGTCTCAGCGCTACTTTAAAAATTGTAAATTTTCATATGAAAGTAGTAAAGCTTACAAATAAATTTCTACTTGTGTATAAATATTTACAGTTATATCAATTCGCAACGGTAATTTATAACTTTTTCCGTACGAAAAGGCAGTTTTATTCAAATACAGAAACTATAGTCCTGATGCTTTTCTTATTAGTAACTCTAAATAATAAAAAGAAAGCCTATCGCAATCTGCTGCTTTTTAGTTAAAGTTTTACATAAGTAAATAAGAATGACTTTAAAAGTGGTATATATATTGAGTTTTGAAACCTGGAGTTAAAATTTATATTTAAATAACTAACAAAAGATCATATCTTCACTACATGCTACTTATATAAAAAGTATAAAACAACAGTATTCATAATTTTACATTCTTGTAAAACACATTCTATCTTCTTACGTGAAAAATAAGTAGCAAAACACTTCAAAGTTTGTCAAGAATGCCTTTTCACGTAAGAATTTCTCCTTTTTATTAAAATTCATAAGTACACTGGTTTGATATAAACCTTTAGAAATGCTTTATTTAAAAATAAACTCAAGAATAATACTAGTTATACCTATACCTACTGCATAAAAGTTTTATTGTTTATAAATTATTGATTAAATTTTTGCTATTATTATTACTTTTGACTAAATAGTATTGAGTATCTTGTATGATAAAAGATGCTAAAAATATGTTGAATCCTCCCGATTGACCTCAACCTAAATAATTCGCTAAAAACTCTTGAGAGATTTAGCTACCGTAGGTGTAAGTAGAGACAAGAAAACAATGCTTTGATAAAGCCGATATATATTCGCGATATAAGACGCTATATCTTACACGCTTCTAATATCGTTCTTTTGTCATCTTTCGCGACGTTGACGCGTTGCCAGAGGTCGAGTCCTTATCCTGACCCTTGAGGGCGCTGGCCTCTGTCGTACACGCATGGAGACGCAATTACCGTGATTAGAGGACGCTTCAGAAAGAGCAGCACTAGATTCCGATTCTTATCCGCTTCGTAATACACCTGTGCACACAAAATGAACATAAATAGGTGTCAGTGATTACCTGTATTACTTATTATTCTTTTTAATTATTTTATTGTTCATTTGATAGTTTACGGGGGGTTGCTTTTCATGTAAACAGAACTGGAAATATCAATTTTTGCATTTATTGATTTCTAAAAAAACTAGTATCAGTGTCTATAAATAATTATAAAAACTACAATTATAAACTTTAAATATTTTCAATTTTGTTATCAAATTGCATGTGCAGAACTTTGCTACGCTGTACACGCGAGTTTTGATGAGTCAGCATAACGATAACAAGAAGATAAAGTGCGCGACACGGTCGTGCTAACATCGTGATTTTAGCACTGAAGCCAGAGCATCCAACTAGAAATTTCGGTTTTGTCGATTAAAATTTGATATTCATATTCGTTTTATCATACTCCACGTTGCTTTCTCAATTTAGAAGCTTCAAATTTAAACAGTACTCGTCTCACACTATTCAAAGAATAATAGAAGCCATAGAAAAGAAAGCAAATAAAAAGTAAGAAAGTGGAAGTCTACTTTAAAAGAAAAGATGATTTATTTAAAGTAGTCGTCGATAAACGTCTCTTCAATATCCATAATCTTGCAGGTACGGAAACATGGGAGCGGCTAACCGTGCCGGGCCCCAAACCGCAGCCGCGCGCCGAGAGCGTGGCCCTGGCAGTCTCGGAACTCCTGATCCGCGGCAACGGCGTCGACGGCAACGGCAACGCCAGCAGCAGCTGCAGCAGCGGCGGCAGCAACAACGGCAACAGCACTATGGGCATGCGACCGCGCAACACAGCTCGCAATCAGCGCGGCTGCATGAAGAACAGCAGCTACGGCTCGAGTTACGGGCGAATGTCACCCTGCGACTCGCGGCCCAGCTTCCTACGCGAGATCTCAAAGCTCTCTCAGATCAACCTGTCGCGGCTCAGCCATCCGAATAAGTGCAGCTACTCGGTGCTCAGCGGCCACGACGACCACGAGCAGGAGAGCCCGCAGGAGGTGGGTTTCGGGGAAGGGGGCGTTTCGTAGGAAGGGCTGCGAGCTTCCGATGCGCGAGCTTTTTCGAGGAGAGTCCGCCTGAGTTTTTTTAATTAAACGGGAAAGCTTGTCGAGGTAAAGCCTGCGCTGCACGGGCTTTTGGCTGGCAAGGAGCGAGGATATCATGGAAAGCTTAATTATTTTTGCTTCAAGTCCGATCCGCACTAGAAGCTCGCATCGGCGCTCAAGTGTTTTAACAAGATATTTTTCGCTCAAATTCGAATGCTCTTAACTCTTCGAAATAATAGCAAGTACTGCTACAATGTCGGATTGTTCGAACAAAATGAAACTACTAATGGGATCGAACTGTCCGAGTCTCAAATTCCAAATAAATCATGTAATAATTGAGCAGATGTACTAATCGAGCATAGATCATAGATCCAATAAATTAAATTTACAAAGCATTCGATACTTCTAGGTCAATCTGGCATCTAAACATGTTTATTAAATAATAAGAAACATATTCTTTAAATATTCTAATGTTTTAATTTCAACCAATATTTTTTAAAACACTTGGCCACTTAGCAGATAAGCAAATTTCAAATTCACCTCTGGATATTCAGTCTTTGATTACGAGTGATGTACTATTATAATATATTTTTTTATTTAGCAATTTTTTTTTAATTGGTTATTTATCACCGCATATTTATACTCGTTTGGGTATTAGCGACGTGTCAACTTTTAATGGTATTTATGCTATATATTATTATATATAGTTTTCAGAAATATACTTCTTATATTAAACACAAAATGAATTTATTTTAATAATGAAAAAGATTAAAGTACTTTTAAAGCATTTTTAACGAGTCAATAAATTTAAGCTTTGTTTTTCTTTATTTCGTCGCAATGACAATCACAAAAGTACATCAATAAGGTGTTTAAGGCTTGCTCTACTAAAAGCTATAACCATTTAAATCCATGAACAATTACTTATCGAAGACTGATCTTTCTCATCGAAAACTCCCCTCACAAATTGGCAACATTAGAATCCCAGCTGACGGCCGCGTGAGTTTGCGCTTCAGGCAAACTCGTATTATCCGTTTCAGCAGGTAGACGTCGAGGTCGTGGAGCCCTCCACAGGCATGGTCAAGTCCCGCAGCGCTAACACTCTTGCCCGTCGTCGTCAGCGCATCTCTGACCCACCGCGCACCAGTGTCTTCGAACCGCTGCTTAACAGTGGCATGACGCGCGAGCCCATTTCCGTGCCCAATTTCCGAGCCCTCGCCCTGCCCACGCCGGTATTGACGCCCGTGGAAGCAGCCAGGCTCGTCTTTGTTGATCCGGACGAGGACACAGACGACGAGGAGGTGCGGACACGCAAGGAGCCACCCACCAGTCAGCTGATTGAATTGCCTGAAGAGGAGAAACGGTGAGTTTGAGATTTGAGGAGGTTGAAAGTTTTGATTTATAGGTGTTTGTTATTAAAATAATGTATACTAATTGTTTGAGACCGTGTACGACCTAAACGTAGATACCTACCTTATTGGCACGGTTATTTACTTATTTGCTGTCATTTAAATAAAAATCTTAGGAAAAAGCGCCCTTTCAAGCCCTCAAATTATGAACAATAAATTTATAAAACAAATTCTACTCTCTAAATTTGAATTAGTGAAAAAATTAGTAAATATTACTGAAAATTTTCCCATCGAAAAATGAGTGATATTCACTTTTTTCATTAGTAGTAACGAACTATATCAATTACTAATTCTATATAGGTAACGTTATACTGAATAAAAGCTAATTGTTCTCTTTTAAAAGTTGAAAAAAGAAAAACTTACGCTCGTAGTAATAGTAACCGCATTATAAACTGGATATATAGTGCATTATGTCCTTTGCCATTTATGTATTTTTTTCCCTGAGTAAAAAAAACTGGTATGGGGGTTAGGTACTACGGGAGTCTGTAATTAGGACTCTTATATTATGCTCTGCATCGTGAAGCATGCTCAACTTGATTTACGCACATAGCGAGTGCTCGTTTTCATATAAAGCGACCTTGGTGCGATACGGGAAGTAGCTGGGGAGGCAACGTAAAAAATAAAAGCGAACATCAAGCTGCTTTTTTTAAAGATTATACTTACCTCTTAGTTTTTTATCTTGTACTTTAGCAATTATAAAGTTGAATTAGTTGGATATGCTGAATTTTTAAAATAGCTGATAATATTTGCATTTTGTTTAAAAGTACAAGAATAAAAATTTCAAGAATAAATATAATATAGTTTTTTATTCGTTTAGTTTATTAACAGTATTGTCTTGAGGGGTAGATTGCACTGTGATTCTCTGCTTCATTATTATTCTTACACAATACCTAAGTTTATAAATAATTGAGGTAGTTTTTGTTAATTTTCATCAACTATATATATACAGTGAATTTAGTGCAATTTACCTTTATCCTCCTTATATCAAACCGCCAGAATGCTACTATCGTCTGAAAAGATCCCTACCAAATTTGTTTCACAGCGACTTTGCAAGCCTTCACCAGGCGTGTCAACCGTCACGCGGCGAGAGCTACAGTTCGCACCTCTACGAGGCGGTGCAGACACCGAAGACTCCATGTACGAAGTTGCCGACTTCGGCTTCGGTGCGTTTCGCCGACCTCGAAGAGGGTGAGGAATCGACGTCCGACTACGCAAGCATCGAGGCGCGAAGTCCCGGAGATCCCTTAGCCGATGATGATTGGCCGAGGAGATCAAAAAATCATCGTGGCTCGTCCGTTACGTCACAGGTATGCTACAATATTTTATTTAAAATTTTTTATTTTGTAGCTTTAGAATAGAAAGGAAATAATGCAGAGACTGTGTATTGTACTATTTCTGTTCAGAAACAACGATATTCAGATCAAAACTCAGTATTTTTTATTATCAATTTACATTTATTTGTAATTCATAACTGATTAATCAAATTTATATCATTAATATCGCACTCAAATCCAAGAGTGATAGAAATTAAAATTGTGATTATTTCTGTGATGTCCTAATGTATAGGATATTTTTCGAATTCATGCGGCTTGAACTATTACCGAGTGAGTAAATTTTACAGTATTAAGGCTGTATAAAACGAAATACGTCAAATGTTATAAAATGAGGAGGAGAACTTCACTATTTTTATATTACTATACTACATTTTATCACATTTTTTTTTTAATAAAAGTTTAAAGTGTTATATAGATGTTGTTTAAAGTTTGCCCAAAAAATTGATATCTTGTATTGAAATTTATAGATTGGTAGAATATTGTTAAATGGTTAAATCCGCAAAGTGACGTTTTTATTCTATATATAGTTTTAAATGTAAGTTTTTAATCAGGCTGGAAATTGTGGAATTTTCTCGATCGGTAACTATTCAAGAGCTAGCAGAAAAGTTATTGACTAATTTTATTATTGATATTAAATGTGAACTAATTTATGTAATTACTTCTTAGTAGAATTGAATCCGTTCCTGGACCAAAATCTGGACCGTGTTTTTATTGTTTAGTTAAGAAATCTAAGTCAAAAATAAATTAAGCAAGTTTAAATATTCATATTTACTTTTGTAATAAATGAAATGTATTCAGTTGTAACGTCAATATGAAATTGAAATTGACATTGAGTTATTATAATTATCGTAAATATTAATTGTTTAGTTCAAAGGTTATATTTTATTTTTATGTTTATTTATATATATTTATTTATTTATTTATTTATTTAACCAGTACAAAAAGATTACATCGTATTTTCCTACATTACTGTAGAGTACAGAGTAACTCCTACAGAGGTAAACAAAAATGTTTCCCTGTGTGTAGGCCTGGTATATCTTAAAAGCTAAACTTAAATCTAAAAATGGTACAATAAATTTTATAGTAAGTAACG
>JAWWEQ010011724.1:0-40915 GCA_035583055.1 Torymus tubicola | reverse complement strand
CAATATATATATATATATATATATATATATATATATATATATATATATATAGTCAATAACGACCGAATTGCGCGAAATGAAGTTTGATGGGGAGGTAAGTATATATCTAGTCACAGGCGAATGGAAAATTCTAAATGATGATTAGAGCATTATTTAAGTATCAAAATTGAATATTAAATGATAAGAAATTGCGTCAGTTCTATAGTTTTTTGTTTATTTAATGGGTATACATTATAAGGAAAGATTTTTTTGAAAGTTGTCTGAATTTTTTTATATATTTTGAATATCTTGAGGAAGATTTTAACAGGTCTAAACTATACTACAAGGAAAACCGCAGTAAAAAATCTTGAATATAAATTTAACTTTATCTCTTCCAAAATTTCGAATTTGCATCCAATATCTATTATACGTTTCTTAACGATCGATTCTATACCCCAAAAAAATATAAGCTAATTCATTTTTTATTCGTCGCTGCATCAAGCCCATTAACTCTTTACTCATTCACACCTTTGCAATTTTTTTCACTCATATGAATTTTCATCTCTCCACTTAAACGCACGCAGGACAAATAATATTTCATTCGCGCGTTTTTACAATCATAAACGACCGAAGGTTGACGAATGAATTAAACATGAATTCGCTGCGCGGCTTATCCGCTAAAAAAGACGTTGAAAAAGCTGAAATCCAAAAGCGAACTCGCGCGAATGGAAAAAGGAAGTAACGTCAGCACTGTAGTGAGCAAATATCGATGAATCGTTGAGCAATGACGAAAGAAAAATTGTTACGTTGGTAATAATTTGTTTGATGTATATGTATACTTGAAATGATTTTTTCTATGCGTGATATATAGTGAGTTTCGGGCTCAAGTATACATCACGGTAAAGTGAAAATTGTTCCTAGCATCGTGGTGTTGGTACCAAAATAGGAATTCGATGGAGATTTGGATTTTGTTTTCAACGATTCACTTTCATAAGTGAAAACACACTTTGAATAAGATTAACATCGTTTTCGATCTTGGATGAGCATTTGCTTAGACACTTTACGAACGTTGCTACATTTTATATGAATTATTCAATCATTATCAGTATACTAGTTCAATCAAATGACATTAAAGCAATAAATATACATTTTATAGTTTTTTATTTTCAAGAAAATTTCTGTAAATAACTCAATGCCGAATTCGCTTATTTTACAGACTATTTACAACTTAACGATTTATATTCAAGCCAGAATTTCTTTTGAAACACCACTACGCCTGTAATCACGACCATAAAAGTGTCGAAACTCAGCAGTTGTTGTGCCGAATATGCCGATTGTTTAAATGATCTTGCAATTTGGCAAATTTTCCAGGTTTCAGAAGGCACTTTGAACACCTCGGCGTAGAGACTCTCATAAAATTAACAATTATTTACAAGGAAGAGAAAGTTACGCGCTAGGATTCAGCAATGAATTATAATACTTATGAAATATCTCTCTCCCTCTTTACCTTGCAGGAAAGTTAAATTCTCAACGAATTCGTCAGACAGATGAGCTTCTCTTTATCCCATTAGCAAAAGTATCATATAATTTCATGCAGTTCCTTATTAATTTTTCAAAGTTCCTGTTCGTCTATTATACAATAAATTTTATCAATTTTATGCGATACTTAATACGCACTGTAATATAAATCTTACGTAGTGAAAGCATTTCTATAAATTATTATTATGTATTTAGTTATGAAAAGTAACGTCGTATACACATGGCCACGTAATCATGGCGATTTTTCAGCATATGGATAAAATATTCTCAGATCCAGATAAAAAGTGTGACAATTTTCTTATGTAAACCAAGCGAGTATCCTAAAGTTCTCGTTGAAAACGATAATTGATAACATAACATTTTGCCCCATACGATAATATGAAGAAATGCGCTAATTACTTTACAGACATTCTGGTACCAAACTTCAATTACCACTGCGAGTCTCTGACAAAAGTTTATAGCCAACACCAGGCGGCAATATGCGTCGCACTTTATTGTCCGTCCGCATTAAAATTCCCGGGAGCATCTCGCTCAACATCATCCACATCACCACACATATGCGTGCCCGCACACAATATGTCCACAGCGCTGTGAGATTTTTTTCTTCTTTTTTTACTGGTAGTCGGTGCATTTTATGTAAAAAGGTGTTACTCCATCTTATTAAATTAATCCAAGAGCATAATTTCAACTTTCCACGCGAGCGCTAGTGTGTATATATGTACGGGTCCGAAAGCCTATTAGAAAACCATATTACGTGATTGCGGCGCGCGTCATTTTCTCCTGCGCGCTCAAGTCAACGTTCACTTTGCCGATTCGCGAAGTATATGTATCTGTGTGTGTACGTGTGTATATGTGAATGTATGTATGAAAGGTTCAAGTTTTCTTTGTTTTGATGGAGAGAATTGATTTGGGTGCGATGACGCTAAGTTTGTGGAAATGAAGAAAGTTAATTAGAGGCTGTTTAATGATTGTTTCTGATGATGATTTTCTCGGTAATTGATTGTGTTAACATCTTCGTTTGAGATTTATAACTCGGAATTTTTAGTCCATTCATCTAGTTAGTAATTCCTAATGTCAGGCTTTGAATGATGCGTTAAATCCCATAATTAGATACCTAATCTCGAAAATGATACTGGAAACCTCTTGGTCCTATCGTTTATTCAAATTCATTAACTATGTTATATTCTTTAATTGTTTTGACGTCTAAATGAAATGAATGATCTAATTCAACGTAGAACTAACGGGTCCACTACAATGCTATGCTAAACAGTTATTAGTCGCAACTTGTTGAAGACATATCAATTTGACTCTCTAAAGTAATTTTTTAAAGTATACTTCCAATTCCTATGGATATTTGTACCGATTTTTACCAATTATTACCGATAATTCTTGATTTTTACCAATAATTACCGATTTTTACCAATCTTCTCGTTAACCGATATCTTATATTTTAAATTCATTGCCGATTTTTACCTGTGGAGCGATGGACGCGTGGTAAACTCTAGTCTTCTCTCGAACCTCCTGGGCCTCTCCTTCTCTTGCGCTCTCAACTACCGATTGAAATTCGCGCGCTTAATTCTCTCAGCTGCTATTCTTCTTCACTCCTTTGTTCTCCTTCTACAGGCACTCTCGACTCTCGGCACTACTTCTGGCTCTTCGGTTTCCTTGCACCCCTATACTTGCACTCTTAATTCTCTCCGTCTCTTAGCGTCGAAGATAAAAAAAAATTCCTCACCACTGTGTATGCACTTTTTTTAATAGCCACGAATTAGACAGAGAGAGATGACAGAGGAGAGAGGGTAGTATTTGCTTATCCCTCGAGCGGGGTGTATATCACTCTCGCTCTCTCACTCACTCTCTTCGGCGACGACGATAACGACGACGCACACACAACCTGTCCGAGTCCTGCCGCGAGACTGACTCTCGAACGAACGACTCGCGCGCTACGCCGATTCCCTCCTCCCTCCCTCGCCCCCTCCATCTGCGCCTCCTTCTCCTTCATATATAAACGCACGAGCTTCTCCGTCTCTCCTTTCTCTGCCCCTTTCTTCATCTTGCGATTGCCGCTGGCCCCCTCCTCTCCCTCCCCTCTCCATCCATCAGTTACCTGCGTATACGCCGTCGGTGGACAGGCAGCGCGAGGACTACTTTTTTAGCGCGCCGAGCGGAGTTTTTACGCAGGTACTTTTTGCCGAGTGCGTATATACTCATGCTGGAGGTCAGGTGTGGTTCCTTAGAGGGTGAACGTAGCCTTCGCTATGACGTTGATAAGAAAAGAAGAAAAATATTAAGGGGATCATTAGGGTTGAGAGGGTGAGGGTTTGATGGTTTCAGAGTGATTAGGAAGATATTGTTAAATTCATTATTAGAGGGTACCGAGGACACCTGCTTTACCGATTGTACGCATCATTTTACTAATGCAACTGTGGTTATTTGAGTTAGGAGCTATCTAACGTGACCGTAGCCGTCGTGATTGACATCAATATGGTTCGCTTTATTAATTTGTTATATATTAATGTAAAATAAATCGATGCGCACGTGGAATGAGTCATTCAGGAAGCGAACACTTTATTATTTTTATTATTGATACCAAGGCAGTAACGGCGTCGGTTTATCACTGTATTAATATAATTTAAATATATTTAGTAACAAAAAATATTTAAAGAATTTTTATTACAATGTCATGATTTTATTAAAAACAAAATTTGCATTCCTGCTGCATGAAACCAAAGAACGGGTTGTTTATTTGCAAGTAGAGTAAGTCGAATGCATTCAGACCGTTTTTACGATAATTATTTAAAATATTTCATTCTAGGACTAAAGTTTATTCCATTATCATTTGTATATTTTCAATGTTTCAAGTATTTTTTTTTCTTTTCAAAGTAAGTAATCCATGATGATTGCGGTATTTCCGTCGTATATAGTAAGTTAAACAGGTAATCAAACAATCATATGGAAAAATTTTCAGTTACGTATTGTAATTACCGATAGGTCAAGGCAATTTGTCCTTAAGTTGATTAACCAATGAATTTTTTATTTTATTACATAAAGTTCTATTTTGATCAAATAACGTCGATTATTGATTCTTTAATAAGGAAATGTACGAGAGTAGTAAACTTTTGTTTATTTCATCACGATAATTATGTTTATAATGACTAATATTATGCTATCACGCTTTAAACATTAAATGTTATCGAAATCTTATCAATGTTTAAGAAAAACATCACGTTAATGTCTATATTATCATTACATTATAATAAAAATATATAAGGCAGTGGTACATCTGCCATTTAAGGTAGCATGAGCGACTTTTGTAAAATACTAAATCAATTCGAAAACTTGACTGAAATATTCTTCAAGTCTTAAACTTTTCATAGCTGCCAAGAAAACATAAGGTCGCCGACCAAATTATTAAGAAAAACGGTTGCAAAATAGCACACTTTTACACGGAGCTTATGGCCACGTCTTTTTTTTTGCTGATAAATGATTCATGGCATTATTATAAAATACTGTTTCTTAACAAAAAAGTAGGTGGTTATAGTATTTATTATAAGGATTCTGTCAATATAAAAATAATAATGGGTTGCCGATAAAAATAAATAAATAATAGCGGCTAAATTGTGTATATATATACAAATATATACACACCAAGAGTGTGAATAATAACAGCACCCCGATCTATAACGAGAACAAAATTTTTAATTTTCTTTTTAGTTTATATTTAATAGGTATAGTTTCTATATTAATGTGTTTAGAAATAAAAATACATGTTTCTTATTGAAATTTAATCATAAAATTTAGTAAAATCAGGAAGCCCTTCTCGGAGCCCCCAGCTTGATACGACACTCATCGCTCATACTACCTTAATCAAAATTTTTTATCGTCAACTTCCTTACATAAAATTAATCATAAATGATCTATAATAAAAAACAAAACAAAGAACTGCATTTCCCGATATTTTTCAAATTACCTAAAATTAAGTCTCTAAATCAGAATGAATAAATCCCCTGCAAACATAAGAAAGTTAGAACAAGAAAGTTTTTATTTTCAATTTATTATATTCTTAAGATTTATATTCCATCATACAATACCATTTTTACACCAGCAAAATCTTGCAGTAATTTAAAAAAAAAATAAAGTTATGAATTCTCGTGTCATTCACTCAGAGTAATGCAGTCGGTATCAAATAACGCCTTACGAAGTGAGTGAATTGCAACCCGAGTATTACATTCGTGTTTTCTGATTATTCATCCGAGAAGAAGGGGGTGGCAATTCTTACTGCAGTTCGAATAAAGGGAAATCGAGAGTTAATACGTGTTACGATGTAAAATTATTATTACTGTCTTATAAAAACAATACGTAATTACATACATTGATGATATGTTGTTTAAAATGCAACGTGATTGTGTATTTTATTTGAAAAAATTCACTTAAGTTGCCAAACATAAATTTAGTGTAAAGTAACATTTATGTTTTACCAAAAAGAAAATTAACTATTCAAATGCTTGAATAAATATTTATGACTTGAAAAGGCTTCATTTTAACTATATGTATCTGTATTTAAGATTATATAATTTATGGTACCATTTTATCAGTTTTCAGTAATAAAAGATTTTGACAAATTACGATTGAGGAACAGAAAACAAGTCAAGATTAAGTATATTCATGGATATTTTTTTATCATAAATAGAGTTAATATTTAATTTTACTTATTTTTATTCAATTTTATGTACATTCTATAATTTATCATCGAAAAACACATTACACCAGCAATTTAAAAGATTTTGAATGTGAAAAGAAATAACGTCATCGTGCAGACAATTTTGACATATTTTGTATATGTGCAACTGCATAATGAGTATTTTAAAAAATGTTTTCATTGTATGGATGTCATTTTAAAGTTTATTTTAAAGCTGAGTCAACGGACGCATTTTCAGAACCGTCATTCTGCTTCGACCACTATATTAGCACTCGCTTATACTTTTATGATCGAAGCAGCTAATTATTCATCACTTTTGCAGAAAAAATAAGGTTTGCATTTTTATTGATGTATGTGGCTGGTAATAAGTGACACCTGTGGTAGTGATCGTAAAATTCTTGATTATGTTACTTTTATGAACAATAAAGGATGAATATTTTAATTATGTATGTAATTCAATAATTTAAATATGTCGAAGAATGAAAGACTTTTCTTACATAAAATATATACAAAATCAACTAATATTTCTAGTTTTGAAAACGCGATAATCAACAATTTATATTTATGTACAGAACGCTACATTTTTACGGTTAGAAACAATTTAAATTTTTGCACTGAAAGGTATAATTAATGTCAGTGCAGCGACAACGTTTGCAAATATGCTACTTTTTAGGGTCAACTGCTTCTCTCGTGTGGAAATCTCGGAAAACCCAGATTATCCGATGCAGGGAGATGTGGGAAAACCCATAATGTCCAAGCTATTCTCTAGATATTTAGAAAGGTAATCGCTCATGATTACGTTACAGATTGATTAATCTAACATATTTAGTACGAATGGTTTTTTCGTTGCAAAACGAAGAAAGAAATTATCTAGAAGTACTCTTGCGTTAAAAAATGTTGTTATTTTTGCTAAAAATTTGCAGTTATTAATATTTTGGAAAGTTATAGTGGGTAGATTTACATTCCCAAATAAAAAGCAAACATTTGGCAGTTATCTGGATCCTAAATATGGATCCAACATAAAGAAATTTAAATACCAGTTTATATATTTTATTTTATTTATGTAAAAATAGTCAGAACCAAGTTAAAATCGCCACACCATCCCCATAAAATATTTTCTTTCTCATTCTCTTCTCTCTCTCTCGCTCTCTCTTGTTCTCTTATTCTTCTTCTTCTTCTCTCCTTTTGATGCTTCTCTCTCGCGCTGTCTTGCATCTAAAAATAAAAACCACAACAGATCAGCACCGTCTATTCGTCCTTCAAAAACTATCTCGCTAATCCTTCAGAGGTCATAACCGCTAGTAATACGGAATCTTCCCATCGGACCATTTTTTTCAGCACAGACGAGTAATGCTGACGTCAGGTCGTTGGTTGATCGCGAAGAGCGTAACGGAGAAAGAAGGAGGAGGCACTATATGCGCAGACGTGCACAGAGTCACTGATCGCAGAATTGAAGCGGTGCGGCCTTCGTGTATAGCCTCGTTTTTCGAAGTTGCGAGTGAAAGACTGGATAAATTTTAGGGTAAGACATGCCTGTTGTCATCTAAGAATAGTTTCGTAAGTTTTCTTATACTACTTATTTTGAATAATGGTAATTAATGTTTATAGTTTCTCAAAAATATAAGTGTTGTACAGTCACATATTTTTTTTTTATACTCATGTATTTTTTTTATAGTTGCACACACTTTTACACATTTTCTTGTTATTTTATAGACTTGAATATACGTAAGATAAGTAGTAAAATTCTACTTTTCGAATTTCTGCATAATAGTATAAGGAACTGTTGAATATATAGAAAGTGTTTGCAGTTGAAAGAAAATAAATACTTTTTACGTGTCAATTTAGATCTATTCAGAATGGGAAATTTTCAAAAAAAACTCTAAGAGTCTATTCAAATTGAATTATAAGTGTTCTAAGATATAAATAACTTTATCAATAATTTGGGGAATTGTTATTCTTAATTTAATACAAGTGTAAATAAGCATGTTTTAGATAAATGTTTTTGTAATTAAAATATTATAAGTATGTCTTTTGATCGATTAATAAGCATTATTTAGAGTATGTAAATAAAAATGTTATTTATTTGCTGCAATGCAAGGTCGCAAAGAAAGTGGGCTACAGAAACGTTGGGTCTGCGCAACTTCTAAATATTTTAGTGTCACGCTTGTCAAGTGTATGTTAATAATTTTAAATCCTTTTTATCATAATAGTCAAATATAAAAAAGAAGAATTACGTAAAAATGTTAAACCATATCAAGTTTGTTTGTTGAAGTTAATGAATTTCAAATAAGATACTTATAATTATTATCTAAAATTGACTAAGAGAAAAACAAAAATAGCTAATATTATGAACTATAACTATTGAGCATAATAATATCAGGATAAAAACGAGTTTTTATCATCAAACTGAAACTATTTATCAAAAAGACTCCTCTAGACAACTTTTTTACGCGTTTCACCTTCGCTTCGTTACGTCAAATGACATTTACGTTGGATTTCAATTGGAAAAAAATATTCTCACTGGCAAATAATCAATGGAAAATCCGTATCAAAAATTGATCTTTGACCTTCTTGTACACAAATTTCTCTTCCATTTAATAAAACTACCTCACCTACCTAAAAACCACGCATTCTCTCTCTTTCTCGTACTCCTACGAAAATCGTCCTGTAGCGAAAAATCATAACTAGTAAAGCGACAACGGTACAAATGTTGAAACCCACAAACGAAACAATTAAATTTGCATCCGCACTCTGTGCTCAAAAATATATATACACACATACTCGTACATATAGGCGTGAGCAGAAGGCGAACGTAATCGACCGTCAGTTTCTTCATTTTCTCCGCGGCCACGGCGGTATTACAAAATGTTATTAGAACGCGCGCTGCCTCGCCAATGACATCCATACGGGGTACTATACACAAGGAGTATATTATACGCAGCGAATTAGAGGTTATTTATGGCTCCATCCATATGGCAAATGTACACGCGAACTCGGGGATTCCCTGAAGTCTGTGATGTCGGGTGAGTTTTATGGCTAGTAAATACTCGCTTTCTTTTGCAACAGAAAAGGAGCGTGCACGCGTTCTAAAGTCATATTATGAGGAAGCTTTTTGCAGGAACGCGTATACGCGTGTAATAATCCCTAATATGAAAATAATAGTTTGGTTTCTGATGCAATGGTGACTTTATGATTGATGTCCAATGAGGAAGGGGGCAAAATTTACGACGTTTCTAATTTGTTGAAAAATAATTTACGTATCTGATTCATTTGAATTCTGATACGTAGAAAATATTCATATTTGATAACATTGATCGATAGATAAACATTTGAAGCAAACACAAAGAAAAGAAAAATGTACTGGTACAATTTTATATTTAGAAGCATACGCTAGTATTTAATTATAATAGACCTGTTCAATGGTTGCGTAAGAGAAAACGCGTGATACACTTGTCGATTCCCGCGCCTGTTATTAGTCGTCGATGACTCTTTAATTTTCGAAAGGCTTTCGTTACGGTTTCTTCGGTTTTTCTCTTCTTCTCTTCTTCTCCTTCTTCGCGTCTTCCATGCAACAAGGTGAGGAGAAAGTGTGTGAAAAAATTAATTGGGATGTATAAACGGAGACGCAAAGTCGTGTACAGTTTTAATATGTTATGACTTTGATGTCGGCACAATGAGAGAGAAGCATTGTATCAATAGTTATTAGCGTAGTATGATGGGCCAAGGGAAGATCATAGAATTCAAGATGACGATTAGAAATTCGTGTAGCGGAAAACGACAAGCGTCTTTGTAGGAAATCAAATAAATTTTTGTGTGAAAGTAATTCTTTGAGTGAATAATTAATGAGAAAAGTAACGCCTTCTATTATTAGAAGCGAAAACCTTGGAATCATATGATTTTTAATGCTTACATGAACAACGGGTTGATTAATTTAGTTAATCTGGCATTGACAAGATCTTTTCACATCACATTGTCTATTTTCAGATTTGAATTAATCATGAATTCTACACACATTCAAGTATAATTTATTATTAATCAGCGTCACCATCATTCTTTTATAAAAGATTTAATGAGCAAAACTAAACAGGTATTTTTTCAATGATATACTTTAATGTATTATGTTCAATATTTCTCTACAGTCTTTATAACTGCATAAAATGTTAACATGATTTTGTGAGTCATTTTTGGAAAATGACTCAGCATCTTATCGTAGCTTTTCTAATTTCCATACTGAAAATAAAGTACTTGTATTCGATCAACGACTTTAGCTCATTGAAGATTTGAAAAATTCAAAGGTGTTCAAAGAAAGCACTTTGAAATTATAATTCGAAATCGATAGGGGCCTGAAGAATCGTTACTTTTATATTACTGAGAATCAATACAAAAAGACAACTGCCGCAGAGATCGTGACAGGTGTACTTCAAAGGATAAACCTTGTTCTTTGTTTTATTCCATTTAGGATGCATATTAATAGCAGTAATAAATTTAAGCATAAAAAATTAACGGAATTTTGATGATTGAAGAAATACGGCAACAGAAAATATACCTATTTTTGTAAGAATTGGAAATATTTAAGAATATCTTACGTATCAAACTTATTAAAATGCTTCCCGATGTGACGAAAAAAACTTGCTTCTGTCGATTCACAATCAACTAGTAAATAGCTTTAACAAGTTCGGTGCATCCGACCTTACATTGTCGAATATGCAGATATCATAAAGCCGTAAGCATTTTTTTGTCTTATCTACGACAAAGATGTTAATTAGTCACTGCTGTTCTTATCGATACTTTCGATTTCGACAATTGAAAGGTGCACGTATTATGGTGCTTAGTCGTGAAATACTTCCTCGATAATAAAATTTACAAAGAGAAAAATTGATTTACCCTGGCGCTAATGTAGTAAAAAGTGGTGAGAAATTGGTCAAGTTTAAGGTTGCGTGCCTTCAGTGCAATTGTTCGTCAGTATTAAATAAAAATTATGTTACATTTATAAAAAGCTTATGTAAATTAAGGCTGTAGTACTGAAAGTGTATCGCAAGAAAGGTCAACAACTAACTTTTTTTTATTAAAAAGTAATAGCTTTATAAGCAGTTTGTTCCTTTTTTCATATACCTCGAAGTAAAGATAATAAATATTACTCCAAACAAAGCAACGGTTAATCAATTCCTAATTATTACTAATTTAATTCTTATTTTTACCTTAATTAGAAATTTGACGATTGTAAATTGTGACCAAGATCAAAGAAAATTTCAAAACAACAAAAACAAAGTTCCACACCACCATCATCGTGTCATCTACTTGTCAGTCGCACGAATAGATTAATTTGTGAATTTATTAGAGGATGTCAAAAATCGCGACATTGTCGAGGCATACTCGCGTATATCTATACACCGGTATATACAATTGGTTTGCAGAAATGACGACAATTTTCTCGTATCAAAGACGCTCGTAAATTTGCCCCGGCCAATGAAACTCGCTCTCTTGCGTAACAACTTTTTTCCTTTGAATATGTCTACGATGTCGAATGGGAATCGGATTGTACGCGTCGACATGCGATGGTCGATGAAGTTGTTGTTATTTCTAACGTTCTCTCTCTTTTTTTTAAAGTTCTTCAAAAAAATTAAATTGGGTTTAGATCAACATTTACTTTTCGTGATCTTATAGTTAAAAAAAATGGAGAATTCATTTAGCTGTACTTACTTTATGATAATAGGTTTTAAAGAACCTATTATCTATTATTATATTATTATAGTATTCTTACCTGCAACAAAAAGAAATTTTAGATTAAATTTTGTATTACTCCATATACATGCATACATGTGTATATGTTTAATAATCAACACGCATTATGTGTCATTTGTAGGACAGATATAATTAGAAACTAGGGAAAATTAATTCAGTATGTATATTCAAACGTCATCCTCGCACATCTACGTCATAACCAAATATTTTATTCGATTCCTCCACGTATGAGAATCAATTTCCCTCATGCGTCAATTACTTAATAAAAACTCAATTCAAAATTCTGCGACAACTTTTTGTCATTGCTGTTCTCACTTCAAGCAACTCCGTGGAAAAACTCATAGTAAAAAAATCACAAGGAAGAGAGCAAACTAAGTGTGGGTCTATTTCTGACTGGCCGTATATGACACTAGGTGCGCTTTTTTGGATCATTGTTTGCGCAGATAGAAGATGCTTTTTTTTGAGAGACATTACCGCAAAAATTTGTTGCCTTATCGAACAACGCCAGTAAAAAGTACGTCAGAAATAAAATTTTTCGTATTGAAAAAGAGTTTTATATCGAAAACAATTATAACGTACTAGATGTTTTTCTTAATATCGGCTTTTTGTTTAATTTGATATTTTGAATAAATAATTACCCCGATGCGAACGTACATATCGAAACAATATTTATCATTTAATATTTTCATTACAGTATTCTTTTATTCTTTTTTTCTACCAATGATTACATTTGATTTAAGTGATACAAGTATGAAAGTTCAATGCATATAGTATAGAGTTTGCTTTATAATCATATTTTTATAACTAATTGAAACATTATTTTCAAAAAGAATTATTTTATGAATTCTTCTATTAGCACATTGTTTTAAAATTTATAAATTTCATTTACTCATAAGAAAATATACGATACTTCATAAAATTAAAATTAGTTACAAGATAAAAAGCGATTTATTTAATTTGATAGTATTTAGGACAAAAAGATCATTAACTAACTCTAAGTACAAAACTTTATTAGCGTTAATAACTTAGGTTTCGCAAAATTTATGTGATTCACTAATAAGTCTTCTACGTATTGTAACTTAACACGCAAAAAAATTTGGCAAGCATAAACATCACACGATAACTGACAAACATTTAACAAGACTTTATTTTTGCAAATATGGTGCCATGTTTACTTACAAAATGGCAAATTTCACAATTTACGTCATACCTAAGTTGAAGTCACATTGAATTTTTATTTATTCATATTTACAAGTGCAAACGTACGTAAATAAACTTAAAAGCAACGGAAATACATATAAAATAAGCTCATAGAATAATATTAATTAGGTTGATTATTATGTTAAGTACAGATAAATCGTTAAACTAAACGTTAATATATTTTTTTTTAAATTACATGTTGAAAGAGTCATTAAGGGGTATTCAAGTGCAGCGACAATTATCACGCAAGCTTCAAAACGCACATTGCTCGTTGAGAATTGCTTTAAGCGAGTCGCTCTTTAAATCTCATTCACTTTTCAGTCGCGCCTTTGTGCCTTTTTCTCAGGATTCAACGTTCACGCGCACATTTTTCTCGTGGTCGGCGTTTCCTTTTTTTAAGGTAACAAAAGAAGCGTGCGCAACGAAATGTTTGCACGGCACTCGACGCGCGCGTTTTCGAAGGTGCGAATATCTCTTTTTGGCGAAAACGTGCGAAAGCAATTTTAGCGTGTATGAAATTTTCGTAAAATTTTTTTTGGGATATATATTCTGTGGAAATTAAAATTCAATCTTAAATATATGCACTTTGGTAACAATATTCAAACGGTGAGATGTGTGTTAATTTATTTTAAAAACATTAGCTCACTTGCACCATGATTTTATCGAGAAAACTGTTCCAGCGAGACTAAAGTTGTATGCGCTTGCAACATGTATGCAATAATTAAGTAGATACATATATAGGCTAACTAAGAATGAGCATGAATTACCGAATAAACAATTTTTTACGTGATAATACGCTTACATTATTTCGAATGCATTTAGAAGAATTTTACTTTTTGTG
Organism: Torymus tubicola; assembly: GCA_035583055.1. Taxonomy (NCBI): domain Eukaryota; kingdom Metazoa; phylum Arthropoda; class Insecta; order Hymenoptera; family Torymidae; genus Torymus; species Torymus tubicola. The sequence continues at coordinate 26,915 of JAWWEQ010011724.1, read as the reverse complement.
TATAGTGTGTAGTATCATTTGTATGCGTTACCTGCACGTTACTCTGGTCAAGCAACGAAGCATAATTATGTAGATTATATTGTCAACAAAATATGGCTGAAATTTTTTTTTTGGTGCGGACTTAGCAAAGAAACTGGATGACCTTAAGGAAATTTCTGTTCTGTATCATTCAATATAATGTTTTTGAACTTACTCCAAAAATTACATTGTAGTCTTACGACACATAATATATACCCAAAGTATAAAGAACATGGTAAGGACTAAGGATTATTGGATAGAAGAATAGGACATATTCCTGAATCCATAAATGTCAAAATCTTCTGATTTGAACTTTATGAAAGTCTTAAGACCGTACGTAAAAGATTGTAGCAAAATAATGTAAAATGATTTAATACCAATAACGCAGTCATCATTAAATATTATTCAAAATACCTACGTAAGACAACGCACTCGTATCCACTTTTTTCGTCCCGCGCGCGCGTCACCATCGTCACAACATTAGCACTGTCACACGTCTATCCATCATGAACGTCAATTCTTCATCGCACGTGTGTTTTTACGAAAACTTGCTTCTTGAGGTTACACCACGCAGACTCAAAAGCAATGACTGATCGGAAGGATTTTTTTTTCGGAGAAGAAATATGTTCCTTGTTCCTCTTTTTCATTTCGATTGATTAGAGGCGCGCAAAGTTATTAGCATGAAGAGAAGGAAGGTCGTCCATACGTAGACAGTATATAGACATCTTTTCCCTGCTTTATCCGGGATATTAGAATTTGATCGAGTGTTTGGCTGTTACGAGTGTCTGGATTGTTTTCGTAATGAAGATGGTCTTGAATTTTATCGAAAAAAATTATTAAGAAACTTGGGACAAGGATAGGAAGAGTAACACTGATGCTTTCGTTTGGCATAAGAAAAAAATTAGGGGATTGATCTTCGGGTTTGCACTTGATATTCGCAACACACAACGAATATACATTAGTTGACATAGCCGAATAATAAAAAATATCGGATGTTGAAAAAATTCTTCATTAGTGTTTGTATCTAATATTTGAGCCAGTTCGACTCTACTCGACGTACGTATATCTACTTCAGTTGTGCATATATTAACTTAAATATTATTTAAACTTAAGAACTTTGACTAATAATACACTACGTTTTCAAACGTTTAGTGATGATGCTACTATTGTTTTAATCAAATTTGCCGGTATTTCATTTTATATATTCTAAATTAATATCGTGTACAAATCGTTATCATGCCTCATCTACAATGTATGACACAAAAAATACTAGCTTTCACAAAATTAAAAACCTATCATCAAATAATACTTCAACTTGACTTATGAAAATGATAACTTCGACTTTTTTCAAAACGTAATATTTTTAATTAAGTGATTCGAATAATTGCAGTTCCTGGAAACAAATACGTTTTCTAAGTACACTGTTGGAACTAGTACTAATTTGTTCTTGATTGTCTATTATTTCTTAGCCTCTCAACTTGTACGCCATCGATAAGGTATATATATACACAACAGTTTTTTGCTTAGCTTTCTACGCGTGGCTCCTTTAGCAAAATTTAGTTTATTTATAATTCAGAAAAAACAAAATTTTCATAATTTATTTAATATCTGAATAAATACTTTATTTGGTAAAAAATTAAAAATTTCGATTTTTTTTTAAATTTTTTACCTATTTGAATAAGTAAAAGAGAATTATGAAAAGGCAAATTCCATTCATCTAGTATTGCATGGAAGTAATGTAGAATTGATTTCGACTATTTTTCTGGCTCCTACACTGTATTAACTAGTTGAAGGTCGCGAATTTGCAGATATTTCAGATTATAGAATTCGAATACTGCCGGTGTAACCGGTTTACAGAATTTAATAGTCAAGCGACTGGTTTCACAAATTTTTCCAACTAGACTTTGAACTTATTTGCTTATTCATGATTCAGGAAATGAAATATAATAATGCGTGGTTTACCTATAATATTCTTTTTATGTTGAGTTTTTTATGAATTACTGTTTTTAAAATCACGTCACAATGATATATTGAAAAACGAAATTGTCAATGTGAAATGAAAAAAGATTTCTTAATACTCCCAAAGAAAATAAATTTTTATAATACTTATAACCAACTAATTTTTATTATTATTATTATTATTATTATTATTATTATTATTATTATTATTATTATTGAGTATAATAGTGAGTAAGCAATTTTCTTAACATTTAAAGTAATAAAGATCCACTGATACTATTTTTGAAATGGTAGCTTTAATTTACCCTTACTCTAATCATATAGTTTATTCATAACCCTACTCAGGAAATCTTAAAATACAACATCAAATACGTGCACGTATGAAAACAGTTTTTAATTGAATTGCGATTGCAATTAACACACAATTAGTTTCAATGTATATAGTTTTGTAAGAAATAATTTAATTTTCAATGTAACGGTACCATCATAATTTTTTATTTATCGAATGAAATAACTTGCAGTAGTGAGCAAGATGCAAAATACTATGGTTAAGAATGATGAATAATGTATAAAATACATAGCAACGAACTATTAAAAGTAAATTAAAAAACCATTAGCCACGTGGCAATGAATTGGGTAAAAAAAGATAGAAAAATTATGATTTTTTTTGTAAATAAGGGGTAGATTTACTATTTTATAAAATAAACTAATAATTTGAACATTTATGTATTAAAATCTAAACTTTACTACATTATTTAGTAGTTTTTTTAAAAAGTTTTTACTCTCCTAATATTTATAAAATTGTGATCCTTTACATCAATAACAGAACATAATCCTTAAAAATATTGTAACCTTTCCTTTAATATAAAATGTTAAAGGTGAATATCCAACAAACCCATACCGAAATCACAATCGATGTCTCAATATTTTCCAGGCACCCGCCGACCAACGCAACCTTCACTCGCACTTTTCCACCTGCGAAATCCCATCCAACCAGCGATTGCGAACTACTTACTCGGCATCACAAAGGCACAAAGACGCGCGACACCCTCGCGTGCCATAAGTAAGATTTGGAGAGAAATTTGAGGCACGTACGTAACCCTGACATCGAAGCGTCGTCGTCGACACGCCTTCATTCAAGTTCAGGTGGGACACTTGTGCAAGTGTCGCCGGCGGCGGCAAGTGTTTAGTGCGTAATCTCTACGGGTCTTTGTACAGGCCGAGTATGTGCGATTTTTCGGGGAGAAGGTCATGCAAAGATTTGCCAGGACTTTTTGGAGGGGATCTCGTACGACTGAAATTGCAGATGAGGAGATATGTGGGTTCACTTGGTAAACTTTAGAGCGAATAGAATATTTTCGGCGGTGAGAAATGATGATAAAAATGATAATAAAGATCAGGATCGTGTTTGTTTATGGAAGAATAAAAAATACAAAGCACTGGAATTAAAGAGAAAACGTCTAATTTTTATATTCTTAATAAATCACTTTGTACGACTAGACATGACTGTTTCCTCATACAAATTGTATAAACGTGTTTTAAAAAGCGTAGTCATACTTTTGTAATAATAAAATAAAATTATCTGTGCCACGAATATATGCCTAGGCACAAGATTACTACATGAAAACCCTTAAAAAAATTTTTGCACATTCTCAAACCCTTGCCACCTTCTTATCCTATGCACCGTAACCTCTTACACTCCGGTTATATACCTATCCAGCGGACAATGCCACCAGCAGCGGTTGTGGTGGCAGCAGCAGCAGCAGCCGATGCATAATCCTCGGAGTTATTTAATCGGTATTACGTCAGGCCCGTTACACAATTGCGCGAGAAAGCGCGTCGTTGAGGCCCGGGGAACATGTGGCCTAGATGTCCGTGTGCGTGTGGGGTGACCCAAAATGAGGGCCGGTTAAGCAAATTAAGAGAAAGAGAGAGGAAGTGTAGATGATGAAGGTAAGGATGAAGAGGAAGGGTTTAATTTGAGAGGGATGTATAAAGGTTGGTATATGTTACGTATTGTTTAAGGTTGTTGGTACTTTGTAAGTATATATAATATTTTATGAAATTTCAGATGCGTTACATGGTTTTGTTGTTAGCATGTGTTACAGCAGAAAATAAGTATTACTAATACTGCACGTGTGTATCCTATATTTAGATTAATAAATATTTCTCTTGTGTAATGTAGCAGTGGCGATTATAATATTCTATTTATGACTTCTTCCTGGTCTATTATTATGATGCCGTAGAAATATTTAAATACGACGAAGAACGAAAGTTTAAGATAATGGCATGAGAATTTTGAAAGTCATCGTGACGACATACAATATTGTTCAATTGCGTAAATTTCTCAACTAAATATCTCGGTGTTATTTTCGATAATATTAGGAGTCTTTTCTGATTGGATGCTTGTTTAAAAAAAGTCATTATTACTGTAGAAATATTTAATCTATCGTAGAATCTTTCGCTAGGCTAAACCCCAGTAGCTTAGTAAATAATGTGAATTGGCTACTTAGTGAATCACATCACGCGGTTTGCTCTGATTCATGAATGGACATCGCACATTTCAAACGAAAGAATGACTCGAGCGAAATTGATTGCAGCTTGTATATGCAATAATATCTCGTAGTTTGTAAAATATGTAAATGATGTAAGAATTCCGAATTGATAATAAAACTTTTATGATTTCGAATACATTGAATGAATCGTCATACAGTGTGAGAAAAAAAATTGAGTATGTCTATGCCTGCTTGATGCTTATGTGTTCATACAAATAAGTATCATGAAACCAACAACAACAGATTTTCCTATAGCGATCAGAACCTTTTGATTAGGATTCTAATTTATAGACGATTATTACGCGTTGCTTACGAAATCAATTTCAATTTTACAGCCTACTTCATTATACCTCTTCAATAAAACCTCTCACTCACACGCGCGAGCGCGCGTATTTATATATATATACTGTACTATACCGCAGTTGCTCGTAGCGCAAAAATGCATTATGCAGTCATCGGGAAAGTGCCGCTAGTTTCCACCTTTCGCCCGTTACCCATTTCCCACGTCGTGGCATAATACGACAATAACACCTCCAACACTGAGACAAAACACAAACGCATAATCCTTTGCGCTTATCCCCGCGAAGACGATCGGCAATCGCTTTTCATAAGACTGCGAAGCTTATTACGTCACGTCCATAGTTCTGTAGACGGTACTGCCAATACCTAACTGCTTCGACAACAATGACGACGACTACTACTACTACTACTATTACTACTACGCTTTCAAGACCAATTGAATTGTACCTGAGCTAGCTACGTTCGTTACGATGGAAAAAAAAAATTATCAAAATTGCCCAATTACCAGATTATGTCACCGTTACTGCGCTTACGTGTACACAGAGCCCTGTGCGGAGTGCTACGCGAGCGAGCGAGCGAGCGCGCGAAGGAAATTGGAATTATTTAATGAATTTGAAGCTTTACGTAAAAAGAAAGCAGACCGCGAGTTATGCCGAGAGAGTGTGAGCGCACGAAGTGAGGTGTACGTCCTTGGGCCCGGGTTATTGTGTTTGTTTTCCTGTCGCTCATGGCTTTGTTAATTTGGCAGATTAGTATATAGTTTACCTGCGGTGGGTATAATGGATAAATCAGCTGGAAGATCTTATAATATAAAGGCTTGACGAAATGGTCTTTCAAGTGGTACTGAATGTTATGTAACGAGCTTATGTTTGTAATACGTTGCTTCCCAGTGAGCGTGTGAATGGAATATTGATTACATTTTATTTGATATTAATTAAATTCATTTTATTGAATCATCTCTTGTAAATTATGAGTATTTGACAACTACAGAATGTATTGACTTTTTAAAATATTATTCATCTAAGAACTTATAGGTACAAGAGTCAGTGTATTTGATTAGCGAAATAAAATAATAAATAACAAAATTTATATTTATTTGCAAAAAGCGATAAAATAACTCAATTTTAAATCGAATATCACTTTATTTTAGATACATAATTCGTACATATTTTATTCAGCTAAGTATAATTTATCTGACTTGTACATAATTTAAATTCTACAGAAATACCTGTAAAGCAGTATTTAACAGAATACAAAACTTTTCCCCTTTTACCATCACATCCTTTGCAATATATCTATATACGAAAACCGTTTCAACAGTACCGAGTCATCCAGTCACAATAAAACTCGAAATTCCCTCGGCCCGGAGATAAATTCTTCTCGGCTCTCAATCTCATTTGTAACGCGCACGAGTAATCCACGTTGTACACGTCATGGAGAAAGAAACGTCGAGCCACTTTATCGGATGTCTCTCTTCACGTGCGATTTTGTAAAGTCAAATTTTCGAAAGAAGAGTTCAAAGTCCCCTCGAGATTCTTCTCGTGTATTCTCAATTTAAATTTTTTATAGAGTATTTATAAAAGAATTTCGTAGTGCATTGATAAAATAGGACATTCGCATTAGGCACGCGTACTGCATTATTACAAAGATTTTGAAGAATTTTAAATTTTTTAAATTTTGATACAGTGTTATGTCATTACATATTTTTTCTGCATAAAGAATCAATTTTGAAATCCAAAATTCGAATTTTATAAAACACTTTATTAATCCAAATAAACAAGAACGAATCATCCACGGCATGTACCAAGGTCATTTGAGTACGCACGTACGCTTTAAATAATCATTGGAAAAAATGTTGGTTTAGATAAATTTTATTATTGAATTTTTCGATGACGTAAAATCAAATTGACGATACATAATTTCATAATTTTTTTTGGCGACATATACTCGGAAACAATTTAAAAAGTAAAATTGTTTTGATTCATAAAAGTATTTGTTGAGACAAACAAACAAGAATAACATATTTTCTATGAAAAACCTGGTTGCGAACAAGTAAACTCGCTGTCCCGTTGGGTTGGGTTGGGTTAACTAGAATCTGCTTCCATTTTGGGATCAACGGCTCATCTGTATGTACTTTTTGATTTCATGTAGAGAATACTAAGTGAGTGGGTTATATTTCTGGATTTTCGGGAAATCATGTTGTGAAGACGAAAATAAACTTAGAAATTCATCGCTACGCCAAAATGAATAACATCTTGGAGCAAGGTTTCAACAAATAAACTTAATAAATGTAACCATTAATTTTAACATTTGAGAACAAACAGTAGAATTAGCATGTTAAAAAATAGAACATCTGTAATTATATTATCATAAGGTCAATTAGGCTTGTACCCTACTTTTCCATTCGTCTTTATTTATGAAGGGAAAATGTCAAAGTGCAAAAAAACGAAATCAATTCTCTTCTATAATAGGCGGCTGTAGTAATTGATGTACGTTTCTTTACCTTTTTCCCCTAATAACATGTTCTCTCTATACTAAGTAAGTCATTGTAAACGCAGTTTATACTATAAATCACACCATAAAAAAGATAGAAATTTCCATAAGCGTCGCAGCACGACATTTTTTTTTCCTTAAAGACATGATATGTACGTTTCGCTCAATCGGGACAAGGATTATCTGATCAAGGTAAGTCAGAATTACCAAAACTCTTGATGATCGATATACGAAAAATGATTGATTGTCATCGATTTACAAGGTGTTAATCATTTATCATTTGAACTTGAGTTCGTAAAAAAATTATACGTAATTTTAAAAAACAAAGTTTTCAAGCCTGCAAAAACATTAAAAACCTTATTTTTGTGTACATTATTTTTGTCCACCATATAAGTCAGATATTAACAATGAACATGAAAAGTACTTTACTACGATAAAATATAAAAATATTGTCATTTCATGCATAAAATATTACCATCCGCGTGTGCGACTTACGTCACTCGAAAAAACTATTGACTCCAATCTTCTAAAGTACTATCAAAATATCAACCGCATAAAAAGAAAACCCATCCCATCCTAAATATCAAACAAACCCACAACAAATCCACATGATTACATCAACAACGAACCGCAAACACTCGAAACTCCACACGTCGGAAGTCCTTTCAATCACGCTTTCTTTACACCCGCGCACGCGCAGTGGGGCTTTGACTTTGCGCTCTTACTCGAGAAATCGAGATCGACAGGACTGGATCTCTCAGCTTACCTACACCTTGATCATGCCGCCACTGCAGTACGCGCTGGTAAGTTATGTAATGTTGGTTGTTTATAGTTATATTAAATGGTCGATTAATAGTGTGATAGTGGTTTTATATAGTTATTTTATATCATCTTTGGTTCTATGATAATTGTTCTCTGTTTTATTAAAATTGTTTTAATCTGTTATTAGATATTGAAAATGTGCGTATAATTCTTTAATTAATATCTCAAAAGATATTTTATTTATTGATATAAAATTGTAACCACTTATTACACTTATTGAGGACAATATTTTGTTGAAATTTCAAAAGCTTATCTTTATTGATTTTAGAAACAATTTAATTTATACAAAAAATAACGTTCGGTTTTTGAACGATAGCAAAAATAAAAATTATCAGATCTTCTTCAAATTTTACGCGTTTTTTTTTTATATATCTTCAAACTAAGTTAGCGGTTGAAAAAGAAAACGATTGTCACGACCAAAGATAATTGAGGCTAAATTTTTTGTTGTTTTCAAATATCACTAGTTCTACAAAAAATAGCTACAAAGCAAACAGAAGTAGCTTTACTTTAAGCTTTGGTTTGCTTGGAAATATTAATTCCATCGAAACTCATAAGCGAATCAACAAATCAGCAAGAAACTGGTTAATTATATTACTCATGATATTATAATAAAAGAAGGAAAATTTAAAAACCATTTAGTCACTTATGACTTTTTGCTCAATGAATATAAGAAAAATTAAAACTATTTTAATCTACTTTTTATCTATTTTTATATGATTATTCTGAAGTTTCAACGAAATCCAAGATCAACAGGTAATAATTTCATCTTACATATATAATCTTTTCCTTTCTGTATGTAATAGAATAACGAAAAATATATCTATTGTTCCGGTATAATATATCAAATATTTGTAAGTCCGATCGCTTCATTTATTGTTAATATCAATCTAATTTCTAATATTTATATTATATATTTGAAACTTTGTTTGCAAATATCAAGCGTAGAGGCTTTGTATTATTTGGCCGTGTGCACGAGAATATTTATTATTCTTCGGGGCCACAGCTATCTCTCTAGGTTCGATTTGATCGAAAGAAGAGAGATCACGTCACAGCGCGCGAAAAGGCGCGAATGTGTGGATGTTTTGGCCGCGCGAACAGAGTTTCAAATAATTGACTGTAACTGTTCCTTAGTTACAATGTAACAAACTCGCGATTTGGCCAGAACTTTTCCGTATCTTGAAGCGAGCGGACGTATTATAATTGTATAATTTTAAAGTTTTTATCAAAAATAAAAATAAGTTTCTTTCTATTTAATTGGAGAGTTTTATTTATAAAAATAAAAATAGTTTGAGAAACATCTATAAATTATTACACATATTAATATGTGTATGCTTCACGGCACACCGTAACATGTTTATTAGAATAAATAATATGATCATCAGCATAAATATCGGAAGTTATACGATTCAATAAATTTTCTATATATAACTTCTCTGAGCAAATGTAATAAAACAAACTATTCGTCAATGATTCTCATTGAATTTAAAGTAACAAAAACTAATATGTCGGACAAATGCCAAAAGCGCAATCTTATAGCTTGCACACATCCATCTCCTTGCATACAACAGCCGGCCTAGAATTAACGAAACAGACGCGGTTACTAAACCGCCGCAATACATACGCGACAGCAAGCCTATATATATACCAAGCCGCAACATTACAAAATCGCGATCTTCGGGCGCGAGCCGTATGTGTGCGTTTCGCCACCTACCAACGAAAGAAAGAGAGAGAAAAAACATCGACACCCGTGCTAACGATTGACACGCAGCGTGGGCTGGCATATGGATTTCGTTGAGGTGAGCGAGTGCAAGTGAGCACAAGTACCAATTGCCGGTCGCGCCAAGTTTTCCCGGTTGCTGTGTATTGCTCACAGGAAGTAAAAGGAGTAAGTTGTAAGTATGCGTATGTGTGTAAGTTCCTAGTTTTTTGTTACGATTGATGCAACTTTTCTTCATCAAAGTTCGCTTGATGGTAGTGTGGAACTTGGTAGTGCGGAAAAAGAAGGACTTTAATATTTTGTTTATATTAATAGTTTTGAATCTATATGCAATTATAAAAGTATTCTATAAGTACTAAAATAATCGACGAGCAATATAATCAATTAATGTCTAGAACAATGATATCTAATACGTTATACTTTCAAATCTTTATCATATAATATTTTTCCCAATGAACGCAAACTCGATTAAACCTTCGCTCGACACGGATGATTCGACAAAAAATTATTCAATATTTAAATAAAATCCTTAATGCGACGAATAATTAAAGACGGGCAAGCTATTCACCCGTGCTCCACTTATATAAGAACGTGATATGCAATGATTTGCCGAAGAGAAAAAAACATTGAACTTTATAAATTTAGCAAAAAATTGCTCCGCTCTATACAATTTAGATACCTGTGTATTGCGGAGTTGCGTCAAAGAAAATACAATTCTACGTTTGAACATTCAAAAATTCAGTTTGTAACTATGATGAAAAACTTCAATTTAAGAATCAATATGCTGACGATAAAAAAATCTACATTACACTTGCTAAGTACAAGCTCGACTTTGACAAAATAATCATGCACGTGTATTAGTTATTGGTTAGCATACGAGTTAATGGTCTTTTAATTTCAAGATTTCATTACATATTATACGTGAAAAACTCTATTGAAACTCTCACAATCATCGATAATTAAAATCAATCCCTAACCAAAATCAACCTTTCTCTCTCTCTCTCTCTTACTCCCTCTTTCGTTAGTCTGTGACAGCGGGGACACGTTCTTTTGCAAAAGGTGGAAGCGTGAAAGCGGTCGGTCCGGCTGCTGTGCGCGTTACGTAAAGCCCAGGAAGAGCGCGCGCTCACGCTTACATTCGCGATTTCGCGATTGACATCCTATATGCTATGCCTCGGCCTATCGAGAAAATCACTCGCCATGTCTAGACGATAGTGATTGGAGTGTATATACGCGTTCGTACACATATATATATATATCAATGATCGATGAAGGGAAGTGGTCTTTGAATGGGCATGATGCGATAGGTTATTGGTGATTCATGGTGGATTATTGTTACGTGCGGTCGCGTGGATGATTGGATGATGAAATTGTTTGCCAGTGGGTTTTTGCTTTATAGTGTAATGAGAATGGGAAATTAGTGAAAAGTCTTGTAAGTGTATTGGAGAATGGTGTGAGTTAGATGTATACCTACAGTATTGTTGTATATGATAATTTATAAATAACAATTTATATATAATAGTGTAAGGTAATGTAATTGAATTGGTAAAAATTTATGAAACGAGAATTTGAAAAATACTTGAATTCAACTTCGATATGAATACTTCAATGGATTTTCATGCAATGATACTATATTTGTAAACACCTTTTTCTGTTCTTATTAGATCATTTAAATAATATAAAAATGAGAATTTAAAAAAACTAGCAGTGTCAGTGCGCGCTGCGCGCTCCCTATCGTTCATTTCAAATCAATCAATCGCAATCATTAGAGGAGACAATCTCAAGTCCATCTCTTTTTTATATAGAAAAAAATATGTTTATCACTTAAGCAAGTATGTATGTTAGGCGAGTAAGTGTACTGCTCATGTTAAAATATGATGAACATATCGATCGATAAAAAGCTATATAGTTTTTATTTTTCTCAAATGAGGAAACTCATTGAATAAATATAATTTCTTATTACGATTGAAAGTTAGCAGTCTTAACACAAGGATCTGCTTATAAAACATGAAAGAAATAATGTAAAAGAGTTTATTCAAGTTCATCGTGCGCTATTTTAATTGAGGAAGCATTAATTAAGACAATGAATACCAAAATATAACTTTATGATACGGTACCATTTAATAAATGTATGATCGCATTGTGCAAAGATTATATGATTCACATGCAAATAATATTATTATAATTATTTCTTACGTTTTCATACCAAATTAACGCAGGTATAAGCATAATAATTTTAATACAATTCTCTCTCTCTCTCTCTCTCTCTCTCTCTCTCTCTCTCTCTCTCTCTCTCTCTCTCTCTCTCTCTCTCTCTCTCTCTCGATTAATTTACATACAAACACGAAAGTAAAAAAAATCAGCACCCAATTACCCATTTGATAAAACAATATACTTCAAGTCATACTTGAGCTCCGTCATTATCATCGATCGGTGCGATACCTGCAACGCGTAGGCAGAAACACCTTTCATACCGGTATCAATTAAGTATACGTCGTAATAGCGTCCGTGCTGCCATCTCTGTTCTTTTGCTCGCGTTACGTATATATCGAGAAAGTGAATTGCACGCCAGCTGGTAAGATGGGAAGTGTCAAGCGGTAAATCACACACATATATGTATATATATATATACTCACTCCGTTGACAACGTTTGCGTAATTTGTAATTTATTTGCTGTTGATAGTTGTGCAATGTTGAAAATAACGTCATTTTATTTATCAGCTATAGATGAAAATAATTATATTGTTGATTTTAAAATAAAATGCCTTATAAGATGCTGAGTCACATATGTGCGGCAGAGAGTGGAATTTTCTATTAATTGTTAAATTATATATACTCGTTATTCGACAAAAGTAGGACGCAATCTAATTCTATGGATATAATTTACTTTAATTACCGTATAGGTCATGATGTATACTCATCGATAACATGATGGACAAACTGTGCAGTAGTAACTAACAAGTTTCGCGCGAGAGAGAAAAACACTTGGCAAAAAAGGGAATCGAAGTGATAAAAACAGAATTGACGTTACGACGCGCGTAAACATGCCGACAAGTTTTGATTTCGCTCTTTTCTCTCTTAAGCGCAAAATGAAAGTGTACAGCCGCTCATATGTGGCGGCACAAATGACTTGGGAAAATAATAAACACAAAGATCCAGCTGTTAGATTCAAGGTCCATAAGGATCGTCCTTCGATTTTGAACTTGAGTGACCTCTGAACATCAAAATGGATGACGAGTAATTAGTACTTTGGAAAGGCATGTTTGTAAATGGTACATATTTAAAGGAATTTATTCAATTTGATTTGCAAATTCGAATTTATATTCTTTTGTTTAAATGAAAATATAATAAAGTTTAATGTTATAGCCCGTAATAAAATTTACTTACTGTTAAAATGTAGATAAAAACGGGTTGTCTCCATTTCTCTAAACACGCTATAAGAATGAGAATTTGCAAAATTGTTTTTATTGAAATTTGCTTTTCAAAATAACTTCTAATGTATTATGAGAAAATTTAACTATAAAAAGATAATTTGAAATCCAGATTGTGAAATTTAGTTAAAAATTGCATATTTACGGTTTTCTAATGCAAAATAGAGATTTATAAAATTAAGGAGTAGCGAAAAAAATGATTGTTAAATAATATATCCGCTTCAGCGCATACAAATTCATTTCAAACTTTCATACCCATTATTTCCCAAAGCTACATCAATTTTATGTCTTACCATCTATGGAGAATATTACACTTTGCTAATAAATCTCATAAAAAATGCATACAAGAATAACATGCGAGAAAGTATCTCATTTACTAGAAATCGGAAAAAACCCTAAAACATCTTTAATGCCGAAATCTCTATTCTCAGTGAAATCCGTTGTGCGATGCAATTCGAAAAATTCTCAAAATTACCTGTCATGCTCTTTAAAATGTGTAAACATGCATAATAATCTTGCGAGCGTCACTTGCACGAGGCAAATTTTTTTTCGCGCCTTTCACCGACACTGCTGCTCCTCCAGTTTTCGTTATTCCGATCACTTTCTCGTACTGGCAGTTGCGCGCGTGCCAAAAGAACTTCCGTAGTCGAAAAAATTGGATGGTGGGAGGTGATAGTCAAGTCAGTATGAGTGTTCGAAGGAATTTTAAATGGCAAGTGCTTTGGGTGATAGTAATGGCATAGAAATTAATGAAATGTAAAGTAGGTATACGAGAAGAAAAATATTTTGTTGCGTGTACTAATTTGAAGCCGTTTTATCATAAAATTTAGATAATAATTGATTAAAAACTGTGTTTTTAGAAAAGATTGATAATCTTAATAAGAATTGAAAGGATTTTTATCCTAATTATTTAAAAGTACGATTAACATTTTATAAAACGTCAAAACTAATTTTGTTTTGAAAAATATTTACTTGCATTCTGGAAAAAATAATTTAGATGAAAATTATTTAAATGCTTTTATGAAGTTTATGTAGGCCAAGAAACCAGATTGTAAAAAATTTTAGAACGGGAAATTCCGCAAGAAAGACTGAAATTTGTAATAATTGCGTAATCCCAAAAACTTGCAATTCAGCGCGACGGGCGTCATTAAGACGTTTTGAGATCTACAATTCCGTTGTCCTTTCATTTTCGAAATCAACGTCCGAATCCAACAAAAGCATACAAAGCAGAGAGCCTAATAATGTCACGTTTTTTGTAACCTATTATTTTCAATTATATATATAGTACAATGGTGACAGAAATCAATTTAGCTCGTATAATTTTCAAATATCAACCAAAATTAGTAGTTACATTCACAATTTGATGACAGACTTTATCTTACATTTATCGTATATTAATAAATCTAAAAACAAAAATAATTTGCTTGTGCTATTTATATGACTAAAATTTGTAAAAAAAAAATAATTCACATCACAAGTTTACATATACACGCTTGAAAAAAAAACTTTTATTTCTCAGTCTTATTAATTACTTTGGCTTATTTCGGAGCGGATCTCCATAAGGAAGAGTGCGAATACTTTACCATAAAATTGCAATCTGTATTCAAGGCGAATATTCGCTGGCTCTCGTGCTTATATATATATATCGACGCGATGGCAAGCGGTAATGGATTATAAAACCTTGATAATAGAAAAAAAAGAACTGGGAAGTACAAACCGTACATTTGCATGTAATCACAGTTTTGCTACAAACTGAGAAATAACTAAATATTTTGTAAATATGTGATTATATTGTTGCTTACTTTATTAATAAGTTCCGACGTGAATATTTTATTTATAGAAGGCACCAAATTCAAAACAAACTGGATGAAACGGTTTGAATTTGAAAATATTTAAAAGTATATTTAATTGTAGGAATTATAACTACAAAGTGGAAAAATAATCAAGAAGATTGTGTGATTTATTCAAGCCCGCAAAGAAATAAGTAAGCAATTTAATTTTTATTTTCATTTTACATTTTACGTTACTGACATCAACAGCCTTCAACTCTGTTATTTCCCCTCGATTATTAGCATTTGGCTAACCTACCCGATTTCCCCTAAATATTATTGAGAAAGTCCATTGACACCAAGTATATCTTTGGATTGCTCGCCAAAACTGTAATTTCGAAAAATCACGTGAAAAGCTGCATATTAAGTGGCATCCTTACTTTTTGTTTCGTTTTGACTCGGTTATTACACTCTCGTGCCATGCGGTACTATTGTCATGTATAATTGCAGGAAATGACAACATATTCGAAAAGATAAAAATTCAGCTGCATTTAAGTAGTTCTCTGCTCTGCGCGCAGGATTGCGTATGTATGAAAGTTAGATGGCTCATTATATCTCATTTCTTTGTGTGTCGTTGAATTTTGTTTATTCTTCATTATTATTAAGAGAATCGAAAAAATATTATAGTTAGAAAGAGGCATTGTATTTTTTATTCCAACTCATGTTTTGTATGATTTAGTTATTATAGTTTTAAACATTTCTTTTTCCTTGTTTATATTTTGTTTTGCAATATTGAACAAAAGCTATAGTTTAATCTAAAACATCAATTTCTTATTTTTACAGTAGGGGAGACTGGGGCAAAACCGTATACTGGGATAAAACCGGAATTGTCAATTTCATGGGTTAATAGTTAATACTAGTGCTATCTATATTATACATGGAGTACTTCTTTAAGAATGTCCCTAATATCATTTCGCATACGTCAGCAATATTAACAATAGCTTATTGTTGACTTCCAATGAAGTCAAATATTTCTGAATTAGCGAGATTATGTTTATTGCAACAGTCATTGTGTCTGTAATCTTCCTAGGAGAAACATATTCATTCGATAAGTACATAGCCTTATAATATTTGTTACAACTAATAGGTACGCGTTGTTCTGGCTCTTAATTTTATTTGCAATTGTAAAAAATTAATAATTACTTTTTCTGTTAACTTTGGGGTAAAACAGGATACTTTAAAATGGGATAAAACCGGATAGTTCATTTCCTATTTTTTCTATAAAATCATAATATAAGTAGTAATATACATAAAATAATGCATAATTAATGTTTAGCGTGTTGTTCATACAACATATATATAAATTTTGTTGTTTTGTTTTTGGTATAGAAATACACAAGTATATTAGAAAATCTGCTCGGCAAAGTTAACCTGAAGAAGACATGGCTTCGGCTATTGCCGATGTTCTAAATAAAATGGAATTGAAGAAGACGTGTAACCTGTATAATGTGACCAAATCAACTTTAGCAAGTAGAGTAAGAAGAGCTAATGAAAATAAGAAAAAAGATAACAAAACGAATAAGCAGGAAGGTTATGACGACGCAAAATGCATTTTTTTTGCCAAAATTTATATTCAGAATCCATCGAAGCTGGGTACAGTGCACGATTTGCAGTCAGTGGGCTGATGACTCGTGTAGTTATTTAGATCTAGGAAAATTTATTTGTAATTATTGTAAATGAAAATTTAATGTCAGAAAGAAGTTTTGCTTTACTGTGAAAGTACTAAAAATTATTATTTATTTAAAATTATTAATTAATTTATATGTAAAATCTATTTATTTTTGTAAAACAAAACGACATGATAACTTATAAAAAATATTGTTAATAAACAATTTTTTCATTAAACAATGTTTTTACATGTTTACTAGAATGTCGAATACCGGTTAAAATTCATTTTGAAAAAATTTTTTACAAATAATTTTCTGGCTAATTAAATTGATTTTCAAGTACATAAAAGCAATCTAAAAACAACCCTATTGTTAAATATCGTTATTATTTGTTAATTTTTTTTTAATTAACAATTTGCAGAAAGTATACGGTTTTACCCCAGTCTCCCCTACTTCATTAGAATACACTCGTAGAACTACAGTTACATGCCGGTGATTATTTATTAATAACCATCATGAGTATCGACTTAATAAACATGTTATTAGTATGATATTTCACTTAAATCGAATTTCACATTTGATTTTCCTCCAGTTTACCGTAATCTTTAACACACCTTCTAACCTATCTCCATTACTAAGCCAATGTTCAAAAGCCAAAATTCCAACCGAGACCAACTCACGCTATCCACACTCGAGACATCCAAAGAATCCGCTACACACCGCGTTGTATATACAGCTATCATATAAAAGTCAATCGACGAGGACGTCTATAACCGTCGTAATTACCCGTTGCACAATGATTTACTCGCTAAGCCCAATAAAACTACCTGTTGCACGTCTCTCCCGTGTATACGCATGTCATATCATATTATACGTATACGTACAGATCCAGTTCAAACGTCGACTGTTTGCATAGAACCTTGAAGGCCTCGATTCTCACGTTTATGTAGTGCGTATGTACGCATAGGTGCTCTAAAAATACCGACTTGAAAATTTCGGAAGAAAGTAGAAAGTCTAGAGACCAAGCGAGCACGCGTGTATGTTGGTGTACCGTAATTAAGCGGCGCGACATTAATAGACGTTGGTATCTTCGGATGCGCCGGGTTGCCCCGAGGGTACATGCTGCAAGATCGGGAACGAGA
This sequence comes from Torymus tubicola, assembly GCA_035583055.1. Classification (NCBI taxonomy): domain Eukaryota; kingdom Metazoa; phylum Arthropoda; class Insecta; order Hymenoptera; family Torymidae; genus Torymus; species Torymus tubicola. Next base: position 9,042 of record JAWWEQ010011724.1, on the reverse strand, counting down.
AGGATGGGACGGTCGAAGGGATAACGGAATGCATTGAAACTTTCTTTTTTACGGAGTACTGGAAGATATAAGCGTCGATCGCTTTCATTCAGTTCTATGGCGAGTGATAAAATTTCAATATCGAAAGTCTCTTTTGCGAAATGTTAATATATTTGGAAATTTATTATCAGATTTATAAGTTATCTATATGTATAAGGCAAATTGGGATATATATGGTGCGTTTATCAAAGATCAACGGATACGTCAAAGATTATGTACGTCAAAATGACAATTCTTCGTAATTGAAGATGACCTTCTGACAGCGCATTTAACGATATTTGATACTTTTCAACAGTTAATTTCCTAGTAAATACTCCTTTTCGCAAAACTACTACTTATTCATCAAAATATAGCTATGTAAGCTTTAATCATAACAGCTCATGAAAAACCCTGTTTATGCAACCGCATCTTTATTGAGGTTACCAAAACCAAAATGTAATGTTAATTAATATTTTTTCACTTCCTAAATGTATGCTGCAACATTATTATGTTCCACTAGGCGAATAAATAAATAACTGTAACGAAATGAATGAATGAAATTTTAAGTTAAAAATATTTCAAAATTAATGTTTGATTAGATAAAAAATGATGTATTAGTTACACATAGATAAAAAGGATTCGGTATCTTCCTTTAAGGAAGTTACAAAAGACCATTTATAAAATTGCTTATATACACATCTGTCAAATAGCCAAGTCTTTATTTGTACTGACTGTCAGAACCGTTTCCTTCTAAATGATATACTGCTTTTGCTGTGCTGTTGAAAGCCGTAAAAAATTTAAAATCCAATTCCTCATCCGTCTGGATTTTTACTGTTATCATCTTTCACGCGTCTCAATTTACATTATAATTTAATAATAACATTTTTAAGATCTTAGGATCATTAATTTTATACGAAAATCTAAGCGATGATTAACTTGACAGAAATTCTCTTAATGCAGCGAATAAACGGAATATATCAGTCTAAAACGGTACAATTTTCATCTCATTCAATTAAATTTAACAAATGAAGCTATTTCCATTCACTAACTGCATTGTACACGAAAGTACCAGCAAATAACACATCAAAATCACTTTCAATTTTAAGAGGAAAAAGCAAGCCCAATGACAACAACAACAACAATAACAATAAATAAAAAACGATGCGAGTCGCGTGTGATACAGTTGGAAAGTTGTGGTTAGGTAAGAATCCAACCTGCGACGCGCGCGTTATATTGCATCGAGCGAGCGAGAGACGCAGAGAGAACTTTTGCAGGTGCAGCAACGCGCTCGCATGTTCCGGTGTGTGCTTCCCCTCCTCCATAAATATATAACGACACGTAAGTGACCGGTTTACTCGTGAAGGAGAAACCACGTAGGAATACTTTTGGCATCCATGATGCTCTTTTGATGGACAGATTGTCCATATATGGATGTGATACGAAAAATTTGTGGGTCAAATGAAGGATGATGCATGGTGTTGTTGTGGCTTGAAGATGTGGTAAGTAAATCAGGTGGTGTCGTTCATCATAGAGTTCATTTCCGTCAAGTGTAACAAGAGTGAAATTAGCGATAGTGAAATGCCATCATGGGGTTGATGATTGATGAGATTAGTGGTAGAACAAAAAGGAACTAAGTAATGGTGTTGTATACAAGTCAGTCTTGTTAATCAAACGATTAAAATAATGTAGAATGGCGTGATTAAACGGTAGTGGTAGGAACGTGTAAAAAATTTTCATTGCAAACATTCATTCGATATGGGTAACAATTGTGATTGTTATTTTTAGTTTTGTATGCACAGATTTTCTAAACAGTCATTAAACTCAACTAACCTGGACATGCCAGTGTGCCAGCTGAACATCTTCCTGATCCTGTCGGGCTGCAGATCATTTTCCTTGCTCGGCATGTTTTCGGATTTTTCTATTCGACTTCTTATCTACTTTATAATGGCACACCTTTTGGCTCACGTCTATATACGTGTACACACAATTCAGAACTCGATCACTGTGCAACGCGCTCGCGCACTACAACGGAATTCCTGCGTGACGAGTCTGTCTCTTTCTGTCTTGCTCTGTCTGACTCTCTCTCTTTCTTTTCTTCGGCACCGTTCGACTGCACTTCCTTCTTTTGCTCTTGTCCGGTCTCTAGCTCATTTTTCTCTACTGCACTCTGCGAAAAGAAAAGACAGACTTTTAGTATAGTGACACACAGACGATTTAGATATCGATTGCAGGGGAGGAATTATTGAGCGGCCTCGATGCAGGGTAGTATATTGCCTGCACCTAGGGTGGGTATTTGTTATGTTGTGGTTATATTCGATCGATAGAATTGATGTTATTTCGATTTGCAATATCAGAGATTGATTATATTTTATTGACGAATTGTAATGATACGATTGAGAATTGGAGATGCTACATTACATCACTCATCGGAATTAATTGTGCAAAAAAAAAGAGAACAAGGTATTACTTATGCAATAGACTATACCATTGAAACATACTAATATTAAAAGTTAAAGTATAAGTACATAAAGCCAAGTATAAGTTGCATACAAGTTCACCTGTCAATTTTACATGAGTTTATAATAATATCACAAGATCTTTATCTAAATTTGTATGTAGAAAGATAAATATGCTAATTAATTTTGATCTATAAACAATATATCAAACTTTTCCATGTACTATAAATGAAAATTGATGCTTTTAAACAGGATCTTCATCTAAATAAATAAATTCTATATAATATGTCTCTTTTCAATCTTTTGATTGATGATGACTTTCGAATCACCCAACTCATAATTTCTCTCTTATCGGTATATCTTTGTTTACATGCACAAACGACTAAAAAACTGGCTAAATCCCTGAATCTATTCGATAAGAAATCATACTACGCCATTCGTGCTGTTTCCGAAAGAAAGAAAACATACGAACGTCATTCACGTGTAGTCGTGCGTCATGTACGTTCGCCTTGTTCCCTGAATGGGCAGGCAACTGCCCACGATTGTCTCTATTCATCGATTATGGGTCTCTATGCATCTTTGCGTCAATGATGATTTCCATACTAGAATTTTTTTATAGAAAATAATAGCTGTATTCTCACTAATCGGTCGAGCTATCTCAGAACTCTTCCGATTGGAATGCAAGTATTTCAATGTGCTATTGGTTGGCAACGAGTAGCGAGTTATTCGCTCTTGGATGGATATAGAAGATCTGAAGTTTCTTTGAATTATGTAAGATTTTGTATGTGTTAGATACAACTTTGTCGATAAATATTTGTTTTCGAAATCGTATAGAGCAAAAAACTGAAACGCAATTAAAATTTTTTCACCTGACAAGAAGATGATACGCCTAGATACGCAAATTCTTGACAATTAAAAAGCCGCAAGTCACTTTGTCAGCAATTTTAATTGAAATAGTCTAGCACCTGTTCGACGGACAACGTACTCATTTCGCTTCGTATGTTTTAGTCGCTTTAAGATTGCACCTAGAATGTACTTATCCTGTAATTCACACTTTAGGTGTAAATGTCACAGAAAGAAAATACATAATATGTTGTATCGATTATTTGGTTATTTAATAAATAAAGCAAATCAATGTAGACAGAAAAATTTCCAATGGTTATTTGATGGTCGTTCTTGAAATATTTATTTATAACATATTTGTCACGTAACACTTTCATTCATCTTATCGCAAAAGTCGTTAGTAGAAATTCTTTTAAAAAGCTAACTAATCTTTTCCTCATGTGGATTTCACTTTCACTTTTACTCATATATTATTGTTGTCATGATAAAGAATAATTTCTATACATGTACTTATAATTTTAACTTATCACAGAAGAAAATAATTGTTGCAAATAATAAAAGTTATCTTCTAAACATGTTGTATTTCAAGTCTATTGCATGTAGTACTTGAAAAAGTCACAAAATATATATATATAACATTTAACACTTCACAACGAATTCCAACAAATTAACTAATGGACAATTATAATTAAAAGCTTAACAGATACTTATTCCTTTTGATGGCTACAATTGTTTCTAAAGTTTCACGTGATATTAATAAAATTTTCAACACCACGACTTAAAATATTAACTATCGACTCGAACAATAAAAATTTCATATTAATCCAAATAAATACTTGTATTCTTTTGTTTACGAAACCCAACAACAGCTTATATACATCGATTATGCCACACGATCGACCTTATCCTTGTTTCAAAAGAAAACAGATTCACCTGCAGCTATAACTCTCACCTATCATCAACAATCTCTCAGCCTCTTCCAATTTCCTACGAAACCGCACAAACACGTATAGTCGTAAATACCCACGCGCAAGTAATTTTTCGTTCGGACTAGATCACGCGAATCTTCGCGGTATATCCTGCGCTACTGACATCAGTCTCTTTCTCTCTCTCTCTCTCTTTTGCGATCTGTCCCCCACTGTACACGAGCGGATTCCTCTCGCGTATATGCGGCTGGCTCACCTTCACGTATACGCGCGCGCACACACGTGTTTACACACTTACTCGCGAGAGGTATGTGTATACACATAGCAGCGTCGTGGGATTCCTTTCGTTAATGACGCTGCGCTTTTCTCTGTATAAGTAAGAACACGTAGGTATGTGTGCGTGTGTGTGCGAAAGAATCGCACGAAACGCTTTTCCAAGGCGACATAGAAAAATCGGTTGGACTTTTGTGTAAAAAATTTAAGATGGATTTTTCATTAATTTAACAGGGATTATATATATTTTATAGGTTAGTTCGGACACTTTATGCGGCCATAAATTAAGACCAAGAAAGTTACGTTACGTCAAGAAACGGCGAGACAGTGCAGTAGCGTATTGTGTTCGGTGCGGATTTTAGGTCACTCGATGAAGAAGAAAGTTGTGATTAACGATTTCCTTCGTACTACCGCACGGACTGGTCTTCGTTCCTTTTCGGATGATTCCGCGAGAAAATCTATACGATAGGATTTTAAAATTTGTATATAATATGCACGCTTCGCTGCGCATAAATTAATTGTAATTATAAGGTGTATGAGTCAGAGTGTACGAGGCATTTGTTGATCGTTCATCCGATAGCGGCTGTAATTTGATTGGGATCTAAGTCACTTTGGGTTAGGTTTTTTTTGTTGTTGCTCCGGTGGATTTTAATCGGAGGATAATTTGTTTTGCTCATTCCGAAACGTATTTTATAAGTATGTGAATTATTTGTGTTTTCTTGTTGAGAGTTAAGGGATACCGATCGTAATTGTAATATAATTTTATTTTCAAGGTTTTTGGGGTTCTCCGGTTGAATAAGTTTAAGTTACTTCTTTTGTCAATTAAAAACCATAATTTTCAAACATTTTTTCACACTTCTTTAATGAATATTTCCAAGGAATTTAATAAACTGTGGTATGTACCAGGGAATATACTTTCATTTGTCATTGTACGAACCGATTTTTAAATTCTCAGAAGGAACTAATAACCACGGCAAATGAAAAATCATTGTCACCGGGAATTGTGCAACCGATGCCATGAATGACCTCGTTCACGACTATAAAATGTTTTAAAGTACATTGAATCCTTGTGTACAGTCAAAACCAAAGGTAAATATCAACAAAAGCTGATCACAGTAACATTGCTTCCATATCCTCCCCACAAATGTATACTATACGTACAACAAACGCGAATAGTGTAATGACCCTTGACAATGAACGGTTCCCGATAGTCTATACTGTGACATTGACATTGCAGCGATCGGTTACTCGTTAAAAATCGTCACACAACCGCCTTCAGAAAAACTCTTCTGCCATTCACAACCTACTTATATATATTTCTCTCCTCCAACGCATCTACTTCTTTTTTTTGTGTTCTCCACATCGCACACCACAACAAAAACCAGCAGGTATAAATATAGATATATATGTATATAAGTACCGAAAAATTGTGAAACGATGGCGTCGGTATGGTAGCAGCAGCAGCAGCAGTAGTACCAGCAACAGGACGCTTGTAAACACACAGCACACACATACACGCACACACGAGCGCGGGCGAACTATACAAGAGAGAGAAAGAGAGAGAGAGAGAGCAGTGAGATCGAATAAGTGCGTATCCGTATAAATATATACGCGCATAGGCCGGCCGCCCGAACCGCCTGAAAGTGATCCTCGCACTGAGTCGAGCGAGGAGGAGAGCCGCAACAGCAGCAGCAGCAACGCGACGACGACGACGGCGACGAAGCGCAAGCGAGCGCGAGGAGCAGCGCCGGAACGTTCGCGCGCGCACGTGAACATCTATATATATATATATATGTACGTATATATGGGTATATATATAGGTGATGTGTGGATAGGTGGGTAAGTAGCAGTCAGTGACGAGAGAGTTTATGTCGGTTTTACAATAGCGACAGGTGACCGATCGTTGTCAACGCGTGTGTAGTAGTAGTGCCGGTGAATAGGCGGAAGTTCAGTTTCGTTGGGTTTACGTTGAGGATATGCAAAATTATAGTTGCGTCGAGTAAGAAATATATTGTTTTTTTTTTATTTATTGGAAATAAATGCTTGCTACGTTGTCTTTGAAAAATCTCAGTTGTTTTATACTTGAATTCAAGTAATTTTAATTAAACAATAAATTAGATTTTGAAACTTTTTTTATTTAATATTAATCGATGAATGAAGTATTTTTTGAAATTTTCACCGATTTCTTTGTGGTAAATCTCTATTGAACTACGGTTTTTTGCAAACTTATAAAGTTTATGTTCGTATAAACATGTTGCCTAACAACTGCAATTTAACTTCGATATTTACCATTAAAATATTGAAATAATGTCAAATCATTCGTCAGTTACATAAATCATTCTATTTGTATATTTCTCTTTTTCACGACGACACAAATTCAAAATTTTTAATACACATGGATAATAGAAATCCCTAGAAATTTGGCCGGATTAGTAATAATAGAAAATAATAAGTTTTCAGAAATGTGAGGTTCAAGGTCAAATTCAAGGTTACCATTGAATTCTTTATTAAAAATTACATAAAACTAAACCTTCATTATTTTTTTTTTATCATTAATCTTGTAAAATTTCCAAGGGTTTACATTCTTTTTCGTCCCCCTGAATATTGCAATGAATTGTAATACCATTAATTAACCATTCAAAATTTACACCTACTCTTCATCCACGCCACATTAAAATACCTAGCCTTACCCGATCTCCTACTCTTTACCGCCGCCTATCATCGAACAAGGGAGCAGGTGGAGAACCAACCTTTATCACGCTCGTTTCTCGCCGACCGGTCCGCTTTCACGCGCCTACCACCTCCTCCTCTTCCTCCTCCTCCTCCTTCTCTTGGCGTATGTATAAGTACCTGCACGCGCGATGCATCAGACTTCCCACGAAGAAACGCGCGGCCCATTTTCTGTCTGTCTTTGTGTACCTATATTCATGAATATTCGGGTCCAAAGAGTAAGAGATTCAGGTCTGGGATTCTCTCTTTCTCTCACTCCAATCTGATTCTTTCTCGGTCTGATCTTTTTTTCCTCTCACAATTAGTAAGCGAAAGATTGAATTTCGGCCCGCTCGGTCAGTTGGTTAACGACCCGCGTGATTTATACCCGCGTGGGCTTGGCTTGAAGTGTATAGAAGTTCATTTGGTTTGTGAAGATTAGTATATAATTATAGTTTGGAATGTAGTTATCAAAATTATTGAGTTTTTAAGATATTTATCTTAACACCTTAAATTTACGAAATGTACTGCAGTTAAAAAGAAACTTAACTTTGTGATGAAAAGTAATATCTCAATTTAATATTTTGTTTTTTCCCATAATCAAACTAAATCAAATGAAGTTCAATCGATATTTATCAACCTCGAAAGGCCCAGAAAAGTAAACTTCTAAAAATGATATTATACATGAAATTAAACTAAAAGTTATGGTAATAACTGATATAGCAATATTCAGAAATTCCTTCTGTTTCAAAATAATTTGTTGAAGTCTTTCATTTGAATATTAATATTTGTTGTATATTAAAAACAAATTTTTCAAAATGTCTTTTTAACTAATATTTTATACCTTAAATATAATTTATTTCTCTATAGCTGCTAGTTATATCTATTTTAATACAGAAACTTTATCAAATTGCTATTCTTGTTAATTTATTCTAATATTATACTGTTATGCATTTTTCTCTTTTACATTAAATTTTATCGCTTACTAGTTTTAATTCCTGATAAGAATTTTAAAATTATAATAAGTAAATAAATTCATTTTTCTGTATTAAAAATTATACATGCTTTATTTTGCACTTTTAAAAAATATTGTATAATACGTCCAGTAATGACCATAATACACACAATTTTTTGTTTTACATATAGAGTATAATACTTATAATCAAATACTATTCGAAATTCACATTAAACAACCGCAATAATAAATTTAACAAAATCAATTTCTTTGGTACATACATGTAAAGATATGTAATATTACAAATTGTTAACAATGAAAATCGTACACTCGCATTACATTATCAAGATTCGCACATCAATCCTCATGCATATCATTAATCAGAAACTTTTCTTTTCTTTCGCTCTTTGCATTTATAATCGATGTTGGCTGTTACTTAATCATCGCAGTCAATTAATCCTCGACTCGCACTAGACAAAACTTTCGTTTTCACGCAACTTTTTTGCATTTAACATTAGTGCATTTGATTTTTCACAACACATACTTACATTTACTTTCCACCTAAGCCTTCATTCAACACAATTTTTCTCCATTCAAAGAATTCTTTTCATATTTCAAAAGAGACGTTTTCAAATTAAATGGAAATTAGAAATGGGAAAAACCTCACCGTCAGGCCAAATAAAAATAGTCAAGTGTTTCCTTGAATGAAGTTACCCATCCACTCCTACTTCAACATTCCACCAAATCGAAGCAAAACTTTCGCTCCAAAGTGGAAAACCAATGACAAACCAGCATACAAGCCGCACATAGTCTACATTCATACAGTCTTGCGGAAATCCGGCGGCGATAACGCTTTCTCGTT